>VZRN01003459.1:2282143-2297478 GCA_013397935.1 Dasyornis broadbenti | reverse complement strand
AAAAAAAAAAAAAAAAGTCCTAACAAAGCTACAAAAGTATGTAAGAAAGGAAAGAAGCCAACAACAAATGACCAGATCTAACCAATCTGAAAGCACAAAACTATTTTAGCCTGTATTCACATTAATTAGGCTTTGAATTCACTTATTTCAGAAGCTTAGTTACACTTTGGTGAGTTATTCACACTTTTAAACTTTTCAAGATTAAAGTTGTAATTAGCAGTGACCTTAATGTTTATTAATTATTAATTATTAATTATTAATTATTAGTTTACTCTTTTTTTAACTAATGGAATAACCTAAACACTCTAAAAACCTTCTACAGCTCACCTTTAAGAGCAGTGATTGATCTAGTCATTTGTCAGATTTGTTGAAAAGTTTTAAGCAGGGTTTACTGATCAATATCTATATGGAGGACATGAGAAAGAATGCCTCCGATTCTGGAAGAATTCTTCAATTTTGTTTAGGGGAAGAGCATATCTATGAAGTGAAAGTAAAGATTACTGAATTCTTTAGAATCAGAACTGCATTTCCTTTAAGTTAAACATCAGTGAAAACAACTAGGTCTATTTCAAAGTATGTAATTCATAGCATCTTTAAAAAACCCCAGATTTGTAACTGGTAAGAGTTTCTTTCACATGACAAATGCCTAACTTCAGGATGTTATTCTCAGGCTAATAGATACGCAACAGCACTAAGCACTCTTAAATACAGTCAAACCAGTCACATCCTGCAATGGCACATCACCAAGATGAAGTCCATTTGGCTGCTAAGTCACATATTTCCTTGTGAAACAGGTACTCCCTTCTGCCACCCTTCTTAATCCTCTCCTCAAAATACCAATTTTTCTCTTGTGTTCCTTTGTCACTTAAAATCAGAGGTATCGGGCAGCAGTCTTTCCGGATAACTTTGTCATTGGCTACCAGTAACAGTTCGACTTTCAATCCCACAAGTGTTGATTTCCCTAGATCTGAAGCAGATTTATGTTTTACTTGAAGGACTAATGTTTACAAAAAGACCAAAATTAAAGAGTTAGTGTTAAGAAGACCAACAGGAACTGAAAAAGAAAGCTATGCACTGAACCTAAGCAGACATGAAAGATGTGTTTTGAGCTTTTATTGATCACTCAAGAACACAAATAAGTTTCTCAGACAGTGATATTTGGCCACTGTGAATTAATTCCTTCTTATTTACACTAGTATCAATTGAAAACAAGGTCACTGAAGTTTTTATGTTACAATAATAAACTGTGAATGAAGACTATGTTGGAATGTCCACCTTCTTAATATCTCAACAGAAAAGAATCTTACTACTGCCTTCACCTGGTAAAGCATTAGACTGTGAATGAGCTACTTCATATTCCTGCTCCTTTCATGTTGTCTGAAATCAGAAAAAAAGAAAGGCATAGTAGCTTTGTTCTTAAAAGAACTGTCAGTATTTTGGGTGATCAGTGTTTTGTAGTAAGAAAAGTAAATTCTTTGAGTAGCACACTTGTTGTCCTCTGAACTCCAAGGTTTGCTGCTTTTTCATTGTATGTCCAGGCTATATTTCATATAAAAAAAGGAAAAACTCTTCTGGACAGTATATTGCTGTGCTCAAGAAGTTTTTTCTGGGTTTGTTTTATGTATTTTCTTGATTATATTATTAGAGATTCCTAAGCCTTAAGACTTTTGAAAGACATTTCAGTATGTTGAAGATATGTGTAGATTTGCCAAAACAGTCATCTAAATCTCATCAATGTGATTTCTAAAAGCACCTATAGGTTAGCTGTTCAGGTGCTTTTCCAAGAATGCTAATTCCTTCGAAAATTCAGTCTGCAAGTCTTATTTCAGAGTTCAAAATTTAAGAGGTGATGCAAGCCTAGAAAGATGTTAATGACGTCAACAACTATTCTGAGAGTATTATGGAGGCATTTTAGCCAAGACCATCTGACCCTTTTGGGACTGGGACAGATGGGAGACTTAGGGTATCTGCTAATGCAGTTCTGATGATGTATGTGTGAATATTACTTCTATGAAAATAAAAGCCACTGTGTAAAAATTAACTTTATTTATGGAATAGTATTTCTTAATGAAGTTACAACTGGAGGCTTTTAATCTGGCTCTGACTGTTGTTGCCAGCTCTAAAGTGTCAGTCAATAGTATGAAATATTTACTGTTTGAGACAAACAGTGATAAAATGGAAAGAAAAAAAATCTATGAAAATTAAACCTCTCTTGAAAATGAACTCAATTACTGTCAAAAGACTTGAAGTATTTAATCTTTAATGTATGAATATTTGCTTTATATTGGTTTATTGGGAATTTCAAGCTAAGAAATGTGTGGTAGTTAATTGTGTTGATTTTCTTCAAGAATCTTCTTTGCAAAGGCCAGCTAGCTAGGGAATACCTAATTCCTTGCAACAGCTTGTCAGTTATAGGTAAATAGACTCATTGGAAAAGCAAGAGGGTTCAGAATAGGAAGAGTAAACTAAAGAGTTATTTTTGTACCAAGGTTTTTCTACAAGGGAAGAAGTAAGTGGTATCAACTGATAAAATGTACAGCTTATAAACACTTACATAATGGAAATAAATAGAAAAGCATTATCAAAGGCATGGGTGTATAAACACATAAGTAACTCATAATAGAGATTAAAATAGAGGAAAATATATTCAAAACTGGGGATAGCATCCAGATATCCTCATTATATCACAGTTTATTTCAGATCTGTGTGACTTCATCTATAACTTAGTACACAGAAGAACAGAATTTTATTTCCTAAATACTGTCTAGCTGTATATAGAATTAGGACTGAAATGAATCACTAAGAGTTACGGTATATTAATCGCCAAAATCCTCTTCTTGTGCTACCACTAAATAATAATATTTAAATAATAATAGATCTTTGGAAGCACAAAAGAAGCACACTCTCTTCCTGCTTAACATCTATTATATAACACAAACACGTAACATTCAATCAAGGAACTACATCTTCAGTTTTATAACAGAATAAGAAAGCTGGATAAAATACTACCTGTTCTAAAAGATGAAACTGATGGGAAGTTATGGCAATAGCCTGGCTTAAGCTTATAGGCACAGAAACATATCCATGAGAACCATTTATATAAAATTTGTATGACTGGTAGTACAAAATAAACAAGCAACATAAGTTGCATTCAGTATCTTTGCTGTTTGAGAGTCTTGACTTTAACTCCAAGGAGTGCTTTAATTTCTTGTCTTCTACCTCAGTAAGACTGAAAAATTTTTGCATGATTTTCAGGCCCTTAGTTATTAATATTTTTATTTAACATCTTCATTTTCAGAAATTTCTAGTAATTTAGTCTGGTTTTGCTATTTCAGCATAAATTTGGACATGTTCCTCAAATGTGGTAGTACAGAGGTCAGTAAGTCCACAGGAGCATGCAATTTGGGCCCAAATCACTGAGGTTATGTACTTTCCTTAAAGTCTATGAAGAGCTCTTTAACCATAAGGAAGCAGAAAATTTAAGCAACAGTGAATCTTCATGCTCCTTCAATACTTGACTCCCATTCTGCCCTTATACATACGATATAGAATTATTCTTAATCAGTATACTGATAATGACCTAATAAATGCAATACCTCTTCATCATATACACATTAAGTCATACTCTGAAAAAGTACATCTTAACATTATTCTTTCAAAATCCCTGCAAGACTCTGTTACTGCCAAAAATAGTAGTTATATTAATGTCCTAGTTAACTAAACAGCACTAAAATATATCAATTAATATCCAGTAAAAGGTAGTTAAGTAGGGAAAAGAAAAGCCGTGCACACAAGCAACGCGAAACAAGGAATTAATTTTCTGCTTCCTGTGGGCAGGCAGGTTTTCATCCTTCTCCAGCGGAAGAGGGTCCCATCATGTGTTGTGGTTACTTGGAAAGACAAATATCACCATTCCAAACATCCCCCCTTCCTCCTTCTTTCCCCCACTTTATACTCTGTGCATGATGTGGTATGATCTGTATAATCCCTTTGGTCAGTTCGGGTCACCCGTCCCTGCTGTGTCTCCTCCCACCCTCCCAAGCACCCCCACCCTCCTCACCAGTGTGGCAGTACAAGAAGCAGAAAAGGCCTTGGCTCTGTGTAAGCCTGTCTCAGGAACAGCAAAAACATCTCTATATTATCAATATATTACCTGTATTCAGCACAATTCAAAACCAGCCCCAATGCAGCAGCAATTCTACCATATTATCATCCTGCAACACTGACTTCAACATGTCACACCACTATACTATTACATGGATGGAACGATAATATTAGTCTTTGAGTTCTGCTTAATTTTACAGAAAATGTTTTCTATGCAAGACATGTAACACAGAATACTATAGGAGGAATATTTTTACAGATGTCTTACTAATATTTATGCATCTGCTTTGTAATTTTTTTCTCTATTACATTTATTTTATGCTTTTTCTTGTGTAAACCTGCTGTGTAATCTCAACAAAAATATGTGCAACATGCCCAGACAGTGTTGTTCATCCAATAAACAAATTCAAGCTATGTGATTTGTCCTCTGACTTTCACCATGGTAAACTCATTTCTAACCTCTGCTACACTGACTCAGTCACCTTCCCAGCATCACTCTTCACTTCAGAGCTTTTAAACACCTCTCTTTTAAAGTCTGGATCTCAGATCATAACGTCTCCAAGAGCTGCACAGCACATTAACTTTTAGCTTAGGACTAGC
Source organism: Dasyornis broadbenti (assembly GCA_013397935.1). Taxonomy (NCBI): domain Eukaryota; kingdom Metazoa; phylum Chordata; class Aves; order Passeriformes; family Dasyornithidae; genus Dasyornis; species Dasyornis broadbenti. The sequence continues at coordinate 2,292,774 of VZRN01003459.1, read as the reverse complement.
ATCATATTTCCCCATCTGTTATCATCTCAGCTTGTCTATCTCACTTTTAGATTTTCTTGAAAGCTGTCCCAAATAAATAGTAAATCCTTCCTAAGGAAGGTTGTCAACTAACGCTAAAACTTACCAAAAAATCCAAAACAGGCCAAGCAAAGGAAAGCAAAGCAAAACAAAGCAAACCAACCAACCAACCAACCAACCAACCAACCAACCAACCAACCAATCAACCAAAGAAAGCAAAGTGTAGACACTTCCATCTTCCTTTTAGTTTTATCATTTTCTGTATATGTAGAAAATACGCCATGAACAAATAGAGATACACCATCTAATTCAAACATTCCTGCTAGACATGTCCTTGTGTTTACACGACTGTTCTCTCAAAAAAAGTCTCAATCACTGAAAGTTTCGCCTTCATCCTTCTGCTCCTCTGCTCCTCCTTTCCAGTCCTAACCAGTTAGGTTTTATGTCTTTTTCCAGTCTCTCAAAGTTAATAAAACAGATACATAACTATGTAATATCTTCATCACCCTTTTTTGTAACTACATTTTTTAGCTTATTTACATTTACCATTTCTCTGAGTAACTTGACAGGAATTATCTCATCAACTAGTTTGGACTCTATTTGTAACTCTCCTGACAACGTACAGAATATTAAAAAGCTTTTCCTGCTGTACAGGTATATTTTCTGCTTCTAGTTTTAGCATTATTTCCTTCTGAGACAGTATCTCAGAAGCCACAGTCTCAGTCCTCTAAAGGAAATGGAATTTTCTTCCCTGTATCTTGGCTGCAAATTCTTTCCTTCCTGTAGAATTGTAGATTGAAGCGTGATAATTTTCAAGGGATACTTTTTCTCAACCTGATTCTTGAGAAAGGATAGGAAGCTGGGCAAACTTTGTCTTGTTTGTTTGTCTTGTTTGATACAGTATATGCAGAGAGGAACTCCTAAAATAGTATGAAAAAAGGTTAATTCTTTATAATAATGAATTAAAAAAAAATTGATAAGAAACTTTTTTACTTGAAGGAACATATAGTAAAGAACTGACTAAAAAGGTTGCTTCAACAAACATGTAAGTGGTAATATGAGCAAATGACGAAGGAACGAAAAGGTTTCCAACATATGCCCCATCCCACAGACAGCATAATAGCCTCTTGTTGCAGGGAGAGGACAACCTTCTATGCGATGCTTGCTTTTCATGTTATATCATTTTGTAAAAGTACTCTTTAAGAGACACTGTGTTTCTGAGCCAGCACACTGACTTTGAGTTCATGACTTATGCAGAACCCCACTTGCAAGACGCAAAAGGACAACTGTGTTTGTTGTTGTCGTTGCTGCTGTTGTTGTTGTTTAATTCTGTGTAAAACTGAACAGTTTGTGTAGGGAAGACTGAGCAGAACCTCAGTCCACAGTAGTCAACATCTTTTTCTCTCCTACTGAAAACAAGCTAGGCATGATTATGAGTTTCATCAGATGACATAGAGAATTGGAACAACTTTATTTTATTAGGAATTAATATTCTCTACCTTGATATAGCTGGAGTGGGATGGAAGTGCAATTGTCGTTGCTAGCTGTTAGTATAAAGAAATTACTCTCACTAGGAGAAACCTCTCAGGTGTTTTTGGAGGAGACCTCAAAGCAAAGAACTGAAGATACTGATCTACATCAGTTGGAAACACATTAAAACATTAGAGAAAGTCGAGGTGTAAATATACATTTGTCTTTATCATCAGCTATAGTCCAGTTACAGGCAGCTTCTTAGTGTGGTGCTTGTGAATTTCACTGCACAAATGTACAGAACACCTAAAACAAGCATTCATATATTCTAGAGTCAGACTTCAACATTCAAAATCCAAATTCACATGCTGAAAACTGGTACAACACATGCCTATTAAGAGCCGTGTGGGAAAACATGGAGGGAGTCTCCAGTCTGTGCTAAGACTCAGCATCCAAATTTTACATGGTTCAAGGCTTTCAGCTGAAATTATCTCTTGTCTGTCACTTGGTATGGAATGCTCACTAACAGTTGCATTATATTGTGTGCACTTCTGAAGCACATCTTTCACTTCAGTTTCATCCAGAAAACATCTTGTTCATAGACCTAGGACACCAAGTGAACCAAAGCCTGGACAGTGGAAGAGGAAGATTTACTTTAAAAGCCTGGTCCAAACTCTAATACCAACGTGAACACGGTGTTTGTAAAATACAGTTTTACTGTAACCCACTTTAGTAGTAAACCTTAAAACAAACAAACACAACTTTACATTTGTAGATAATGCAAATAGAAATGAAAGACAAATAGAGGAGATATTGACTCCAAGATCTAGTCGCTTGAGGAAATAATATTTCTGAAATACTGCTATTTCTGAAATGCTCAGTTGTATACACTTTTAACAATACCTACATATGAACCGAGCCATTAAACTACCTGTGAGGTGTTTGTGATGTCAGCAGATTACATGATACAGCAAATGTTTAATACAGTAAACCCTCAGCAACAGGTGGGTTTTTAGAGAGATCTACACAAATATTTTAGCAAGATAAGAAAACATTAGCTGTTATTTTTCTTAAAACTAAATTATATTAAAAGAAATATAAATATACTGAAATCTCATAGCTTTAATCAGACACATATCAGCATATTTCTCCAGTTTGGGGGATTCCTTTTTATTTTATACTTTTGTGGTCTAAAGGAATTATAGGATACTAAAGACAGAAACTATTTGAACTTGTAGATATGTAACCAGATATTTATTGGAGAAGTCTGAGATCGATATGATTTTTGATTTTATTCACTTATCTGGACAGGTCTACCTTAGATCTTCATAATCCATTTATAATACAATCAGAAAATATTTACGTGTGGTTCAGCAACAACCACTATAGCTAAATTAAAGTCTCTCTAGCAGGGAATTAAATATTTAGGAGTTTTTTCCCCTTTTCCGATAATGAAACAGATAAAATCTTGTGTGATTCAGCAAAATATTTATCAGAAGTGTACTAGTTCCTCATCTTATGTCATACAAGCACTCTTGCATACAAAATTTATTTCATAATATGTTCCATAAGGTTGAAATCTTTATTTTTACTAATCAGTTCACCTTTCAACAAGCCTTGTTAGATCACTGAATCATGACAAATGATTCTTTACATATTAGGACACTCAGTTCACACTGATGAACTAACAAATTAAAATGTAATATAAAATGATGACACTAAGAATACAAGGGACAGTCCTTTTATGTCAGGAAAGAATGCATAATTAGGTCAAGATTTGTGCTTTAATTAAAACGTTATCATACTGATGATGCTGAATGAAATTCAGTTTGAGAATTCAGTGAAATAACACTAAAATGACAGAAGCTATCACACATTTTTTGTCCTGAAGCAGCCATATTTCATTACACATAACTGAATGTTAGAAAGCAATCTAGTGTGTTTTGCCATCCTTGTCTCAGGCTAAGGTAATTATTAGTCTGAGAGTTTCTCCCTTTCTCTCCCCCCCCGCCTTTTTTTAACTGTGCTTACCCAAGAGGAAAATGAACCATGGTACTTATCAGCACAATGCATACATCAATGATACCGAAGGCAACTTTCCATGGCTGAAGCCATAGGTTAGCTGCAAATCCATTAGTGATTAAAAACAAAACAAAAAAAAATAAAATAAAAATAAATATCTGTGAATCTAGGCTATGGCTGAGTGATAAGCGCAGAAAAGTCACAAAACATGACAATGTAATTTGCATTAGTATTGGATCAGAAAGGCTCTTAAAAGACCAAGCAACAGAGGTGAAAAAACTATATGAAAAGGCACTGAAAACAAACTTCCTAAAAGAATAGTGATAATTATGTCATAAATGCTTCAGTCATGTAGTTATTTGCACTCAGTCTAGAAAAAATAAATTTAGTTAAAAGGATTTGTTTTTTCTGGACAAAAGAATTGTAACTATCAGAAGATTATAAAAATAATACAATAATTAAAAGACCCTTAAGATCTTAAGGACAATGACCTGAGACTAAAGAGACACTAACATTTCAGATTATTGAACTGACACATTAATTTTTTTTTTTAAATTGTGTTTTGTTTTAGTTTTGTTAACTCTGTTTTAATTTCAAATTGTGCAAATTAGATTTTAGCAATTCTCATTTTAATTTTATGTCTCTCACAGATATCTCCATATGATAAAGATTGGGGGATTTTTAACATTAATTATCAATAACCTATAATCTCTTTAAAGTTTCATGAAATTTCATAAATTATCTATATCTACAATCATAGCAAAAATATATATATTACATTAAAAAAATTGCATAATATATTTTACAAACTTCCTCTTCTTGTAAAAAGAAAGTATCAGAAGAAGGAGGCATCATTTTATATGCAGCTGTACTTGAAAATAAAAATATTCCTCTACCTAGCAATCACATTTACAGACAGCCAGATGATGTTTATATTATCTATTGTTTATTAATTTAAATTAAAACTTGCTTGAGATCTGTATCTTTTATCAAGTCACCATTTTATCAAAAAAGTAATCTTCAATCATTGTATCCAAGGGTTAATATGACAAGTATAACTGATGTGTTGGACATTTTGCTGACTTTACTGAAGCATCACCTATTCTTTATATTCGTGCAAGACAAAAACCTCTTTTTTACATAAATGCAACTTAGGTAAAAGCAGGATTTCCTAAAGTTATTTTGTTTTTGTTAACTTATCCATGCTCACAATTTAAATGGTTTACTATGAAATGCAGTAAAATTGAGGTTGAATGAATATTGCATTGTTTGTTACTTACATCAAATATGTAAAACCTAGCTATGCAAGCTACAGAATGATAAAGCTTTATAAACTGAATTAACAAATTCACCATTGATATAAAAAGAAGATATTAAATCTCTTCTTAAATTTAATTATGAAAAAGGAGAAATCATAGGGCTCAGTAATAGTAACTATTACCAGAGGAAAGGTAAAGATTTTTAAACAGAATACAGATTAGAGTAACTCATATGTGTCTATAGCTTTTTTTTTTTTTTACCTGAAAGGGTGGGAGAGTTTGGTTCTTATGACTGCTTAAAAAATAAGTGTCATAAATATAAACCCTTGGATGCCAAAATAATTTTTCATGTGCAAAATTTCTGTTTAAATACTAGCCTTGCTGTTGTTTTAAGGGTCTTTTCTAGTTGTGCATATGTCTTTACTTCTCCCACATAATTCCAAATATATATTTTAATATTTAGGTAGGCTTTGCTCTACTTTTTTTTTTTTATGAAGTGTACTGCTGCTGTGTAATTGTGTTCTTGGCTGCTCAAATATGTGAAAAATGCAACCCCGAAGACTGATCTGGACCAGCTTCACTTTTTGTAATGTAACTTCTTCTCATGTTAAGTTTTTCCAATGTTCTTACATTCCAGTGATGTTTGCATGAAGGACCATTTCAAAAGAGATTACACACAGAACAGAATACACCATTTTAGGTGCACTCATTGCTGAGCACAAACCCACAGCTTTTGTCTAACTGCGTGAGTGCCTGTGCCTGTGTGTCTGCATGCATATTCTCTATGGCACAATTTTTGCCAGCTTTAAGTACGTGGTTACAACCTACTTCTTTACTTGCCGCAAATGTTGACTTAATGACTTTTGTGCAAGTGATTTGGTCACTCATTTCCACTGAGTCATAATTCCTGACCTTAGGAAGGATACCTAAATTAAGGTTAAAAGAGATATATCAGCAGAGCACAGTTGACAGTCTGACTATATTCATAGGCGCTGCATAGCTGAGGATGAGTCTAGGAATGACATCTGGGTATTTCTGCTGTAGTTATACAGCTGTTGACTAATTTAGGGTGGAAAACATCTCTGGAGGTCACCTAAGCTAACAATCTCTGTGTGTGGTTCACTAGTAGTATGTCTACCACACACCAAACTGTGTGTTTGGCCCAAAAAAGCAGAGCTAGGTGGTATATGAACAGTATAGGATCAAAAGAACAGTAAGACTGGTATTTTAGGTTAAATATTTGATTAGTTTGGTTTGTTGTTTTTTGGGGGTTTTTTTGTTTGTTTGGTTGTTTTTTTGGGTTGTTATTGTTTTTGTTTGTTTGTTTTGTTTTCTATAGGGATGGCATTGACACTTGTATTTTTAAATGTAAACATTGATTTCGTCTGGAAATATTTATTACAATATGTTAATCAGAATCTTACTGAACCACTTCACTCATTTAAAAATGGTGAAGACAGAGCAAGGCCTGCCTCTCATCTTCACATATGCCAGTAGTATGATTCACGTTCCACCCAAAACTGCAATTTATATCTATTCTGACCATAAAACTTGCTATGTCCGTCTGTTGCTTTTCTGCTTCATTTTCAATACATCTTAATCTGTGGAGATGCATTCTTATTCTGTGATATTGCTCAAGCAGTACAGAAGATACAGAAGATCCACTTCCAGCTACTTGCTCATGTGCATTATCCCTGAGGAGCTTTGCAGAGTCTGCAGCAAGAGAACAGCTGCTGAACCTTGTGTAAGAGAAAGAGGACAGTGGAGAAATAGTATTAGTAAGAAAAGATCCATGTGGAACAAAAAAGTGAAGACTATACTCTTTAGAAGTCAGGAAGAACAAACACTAGTGTCAAGGCTGGCTTTCTAAGAATGAAAAGAATGTCAGTATTTTGGGGGCTAAAAGATGTCAGTTGCTATCTCTGCCATGCCTATATTCATAAGAAAACTGGTTTGGGACTTCTGTGAATACATGATCCTGCAGTCTACTACATTCCCCAGAAAAAGGTGGTGCTGCAAATGTGAATCTCTACTTAAAAATGAAGAAAAAAAACCAGTCTTGCTCTTGTTAGAGAAAGCTGATGATTACTTCATTGGGTAGAGCAGGTTCTCCAGAAACACAGTTCCTAAGCCTGGGTATTTTTCAGTCTTTCCCTTTTTCAGTGGGGTGAAATTTATTCATGACACCTGTACTTGTAAGGTATTTTGCCTGGAGTCCGAGCAAAGTAGTTAGTGTTATTTTTTGATGTCTCAGTGCTGGCTACTGTTTGCTTTTTAAACATTCAAGCAATTATTATAGGTTACTTTGTCTATACCCTAAATTTATTTTCTCTCTGGAAGAATAATGATCTTTCTGTCTCCTTTTTTTGTAGAAGATGACTTCCCAGCAGCTAAAAGTTTGCAGTGAATAACAACATTTTGCCCTAAGCTAGTACAATTTGCTAGGACCAGATGCCAAGAGATAGTCTTCGAAGAGGAGTGTCATGAAGATGAGGCTGACACACCTCCTGATATTGACAAGCTAAGATAGCTGGGGTTGTTCAGCCTGTTGAAAAGAAGGCTCTGCGTAGATGTTCTAGAAGCCTGGATTTAGGAGCCCTTTATTTAGGGAGTGTAGTGACAGGATGATGGGTAATGGTTTTAAACTAAAAGAGGAGGAATTTGGATTATATATTGAGAAGTAATTCATTACTGTGATGGTAGTGAGACAGTGAAACAGTTTGCCCAGAGAAGCTGTGAATGTCCCATCCCCGAAATGGTCACAGCCAGATTGGATTCACACTTTGAGCAACCTGGTCTAGTGACAGGCTTCCCTGCCATGGCAGCAGAACTGGCAATTAGATGGTCTTGAATAAAGCTTCAAATCCAAACCATTCTATGACCCAATGATCTTAAGATTCTATGATTCTATGATTATTGTGGTTTAACCCTGACTGGCAACTAAGTACCACAAAGTTGCTCTTACTCCCCCTACAGGGACACTGAGTTGAAGAGGTGAAAGTGTGAAAATTCCTGGGTTGAGACAGACACAGTTTCATAAATCAAGCAAAGGTACACCTGCAAGCAAAGCAAAACAAGGAATTCACTGAACAAGTGTTCAGCCATCTCTAGGAAAGCAGGGCTACATCATGAGCAGCATTTGCTTGGGAATGTCATAACTCAGAATGTTCCCCACTTCCTTCTTCTTCTTCATCTCACAGCTTTTATTGCCAAATGTGATGTGATACGGTATGGAATATGCCTGTGGTCAGTTAGGGTCAGTTTTCCCAGCTGTATAACTCCCATTTGTGAACCCCCAGCCTCCTTGCTGATGATGTGGCATGAGAAGCAGAAAGTGCCTTGAGACTGTGTAAGGCTGCTCAGTAATAGCTGGAGCATCCCAGTGGTTATTAACACTTTTCATCACAAATACAAAACCTACAAGATACAATGAAAAAATTTAACTCTATTCCAGGCAAAGCCAGTACAACTGATATCTCATACAGGCATCTCCTGTATCCTATCTGTCTGAGCAGATTTGACAATGTTGGCTGTCCAGATCACTGATGCCACAGGTTCTGTTTTCTGTTTTGTCCAGGAATGGTCAGAAACAAAAGCAGGATACCCACTCTGCAAGCAATCTTTCTAGTCTATTTTCCACAGAATTTGTGATGAGATGACTTTAAGGAATAGATACTCAGACCTTCAGGAAAAGGCTCTTTTGCCATCCCTGATAGCTGTAAACTTTCCTAACAAAACACCCTAACATGGGAGCTCCATACTTTAGTTGAATTTGTCAGTCTTACACTGTCTCCTTTTAACTGAGAAGCATATGATCAACATGACAAAAATGCCTCTTCAACTCTATTGTACGATGACGAGAGATATTTAGACCCATCAATTATTATAATACCTCCAGATGAGGCAGATTTTCAAGACCTAAATCACATTTCATCTGTGGGTGGTGTTGGATCAATCCCCCTTGAGCAATGAAATTCCAAGGCTATCATGCTCCATTTCAGAAGAGAAAGGTTCGTGTAACAGTAAGTTCTCTTCTAGAGGTTACAGAAAGTTCTGGTGAGGATTTTGCTGTGAACAAGTGAACTCAGTTACAGGCTGACGCTGACTCGAATGACAGTGAGTGCTCTTAGGACAAATGTTTTATTATCAGGTATATTAAGGCACAAGCTGAGAGGACACCAGAACTAGCTGAGCAGTCTTTGGACAGTAAAGAGTCAGCCAGGGAGGAGAAGATATGAAGACACAGTAGCCAAGTCAGCTTCACAGCTGTAGTGGTAGTGAACCAGCAGAAGTCACTTGCCATATTCCTATATTCAGAGAATGTAGGTAACTGTGAAAGTTTTGATTCCCTGCAGTCAAGAAGACTATAAGAACAAACGTAAAGGATCTATCTCCACAGGACTTTTTGAGGAGCCCCTCTTCAGGGAGGTAAACAATGTGCTCTCCTTGTACACAATCTCTCTGTACAGAAAAGTGAAGTCCAGAAGTTCACAATCTTATTGACTATGGTAAATCCTATTGACAGCACAGTCAAGGCATTCATGATGTAGCACTAGGAAGAAGCACTGTGGCAAAGGTCAGTTGAAAAGGAGACCATCAAGAAACAGAGATAGTAGTATACACAGAAAAAAAGAAATAAAGATAACCTGGATAATATGTCTAATTCATAGCTTCACAACATATAATTTCAATTATTATATTATAATTATATACATAATTATAATTATTTGTAACTCACTGAATGTTCTTCTTCTTGATACTCACAGTTTTGCCAGTCTATCAAATAATTGTATGAACACTAAATCCAGGAAGAAGCAGCTAGTTTCTGATGTAAAGGTTTCTATGGAAAACAACCATTGTTTTTTTCCTTGCTCTATGTTTGTTCCCACTCCCTCCTGCCAGTAAGTCAGTGATAGACTTCGGAATTAACAAACAACCAAAACTTCTTTTCCATTATCCACAACTATTTCTAAGTAATCACATTTTGATACAAGATTCCGCCCCCCACCCCACTCTCTCCTTTTAAAATACTGTGAAGGATATCTACACTGCAATGAGTTTAATACATCCAATCCAAAAGGTTCAGAAATGCATTTTAGAGTATTGTGATATTACAATACCAAGACTGCCACAAGAACAAAGAGTTTTGTTTTGTGATATTTCTGTTCTCATTGTTCTGAGATTGTCATGAAGATGGATTCTATACAGTTTCCTGCTTTATTTTTGCAGTCTTTGTTATGAATATGGTCTGATTTTGTGCCAACCTTTGTCACTAGAATGAAAATGAGAATACATTATGAAAACTAAAATGTAATCAGCATTAAAATTCTGTGATAGCTCATTCTTGTGACAAAGAGATCACTGGGAAAGAATGGCACAAAATTAATCAATTATAGTGACAGTCTCACGATTGTAATAAGAATAGAAAGTGGCACTACATTTTGCGCATTTACATAACTGAGGAATGGTTTAAAATTAACTCATTCATATCTGCATATTCACCTCTTTTCCTGGAAAACCAGAACTGCTGCACTCTGACTAATGACCATAGATAGTTAACATGCTCTGATATATTTTTTAAAAATCTCAGATTCTGCTTATTTTTGAGTCATTCCCCAACATTTTTATAATCTCGTTGTAATTTTTTTTTCTGCCAGAAAGTGAAAAGTCTCATCATCAGCTCCTAATGCATAGCTATATATTCTGAATGTGCAGTGAGAAGGAAAACAAAAATGCTCCTTTGGAAATTAAAATAACAAGAAGGAGAAAGAAAGAGAGAGAGAGAGAGAGAGAGAGAGAGAGAGAGAGAGAGAGAGAGAGAGAGAGAGAGAGAGAGAGAGAGAGAGAGGCGGGGGAAAAAGA
>VZRN01003459.1:2186384-2268451 GCA_013397935.1 Dasyornis broadbenti | reverse complement strand
AAAAAAAAAAAAAAAAAAGAAAGCTATTTTGTAAGAAAAGAAATACCAAACATCTTTGCTGACCACTTCAGTTTGGTTGTGTTCTAAGTGTCACTAACTCCATTGGTTTCCCCAGACCAACTAATCCCCCATTTATGGATTCCTTTTATTTTACTAAGTATTTAAAAGGATTTAACATTTTCTCTATTAATACATATCACATTAATAAAAAACCACAAAATTAATTACTTTATCTTGTATCATTTTTAATTGGTTTGGAATAAAGTGCTCCTATTGTTCTGAGAAAAAGTTAGGGTGGTATTATGTTCAAAACTACTTGCTAGACAAACAGATAACTTGTTCTATATACAAATACAATCAATATGTTCAAAGATGTGCTCAGTGTATGGGTTAAATTAAAGAATTAAGAGAGGTTCATTAAAAGTACCTCTGCATTTTTGGAAGACTTCATGATATTTGCATGGATGAATATATTTGTGTAAATCCCAGCAGTAAAAGTAAAATAGTGCTGAAAGGAAATGCCACAAAATGTAGCAATCCCTTTCTTGAATTCTCAGATTCTGGCACATCCTGTCACTATTTCACTGTTACTACTGCTCCATCTGTTACTCAGCTTATGGTGCATGTTACAAATGTACAACTTTCCTGTCTTTTGTTTTGTCTGGCCATGCGTAGCCAATAGGATGATTTCAGCTGTTTGTGAGAGTTTTAATTTATTAAGGGGTAGCGTTTTAACAGAGCAGTTGCACTTCAGAATAACCAGGAGATAGTGAAGACTGAAAAAGCACTGATTTTGTGTTTCTCCTGAGAAAGACTGATATGTAGGCAGAAAAATTCTTGAACAAATGCACCAGGTATGAGGGATGCAGTAATTTAACTTAGAAAATTATAAAAAGCACATATAACATGAAAAATATTACATTAAAAATTGAAAACCTAAATGACATCCAAAAATTGCAGCTTTCTTATTAACAGTATATCTGAACCCTTTTTATATTTGTGTGTGCTTTTAGGTGTGTGCAATAATCCAATCACCTACATTTGCTTTATGCCTGTAGTATGAAATGAAAAGTTGCATGACAGCAATCACTCTTGGGAAAGAGAATAAAGGTAATCCAATTTATAATAGTTCCAATGCCATACCTGAATTACTTATTCAGAGTTATATATACAATTGGCCTCTAATTATTTCCTCTTTATAGCAACATATTGGAACATTATGTAAAAGAGAAAGGGAGAAAATAGGATGGGGTGTCACAAGACGAGTATTAGAAACAGAAAAAGCAAAAGGAAGTTTCATGTCTCTGCAACTGGAACAATCAAAAAGGAGCAAGGGCCTTTCAGCTGAAGGTTATTAATTTGTATCTACTATATTTGAAGATTTAATATGGAAGCTGTAAATAAGCAAATTACCAGCTGTCAGAAAAATTTTCGCTATTAATTTAAATGATCATCCTTTAGGCAAGCTAACATTTTGTTAGCCTGCAGGCTAATTCTACAATAGAAAAATGCATAAATAAACACTTAATTAATTTCAAAGTTCATTTTCCATGTTTTTACTAATATGAAAATAAACTTTTATTGCCAAAGCACTGTGTTTATAATAATAAACAGCATGATGAGTAGCCTGCTTGTATGATACACAATTAAACAAATTCTCATCATTCTGTTTGTTGCCTTTCTTTCTTTAAAGGTGACTTTTATATTAGGGAATTTTGTTAGAACATTTGTGTCTTGTGAAGGTCAAACTGTAAAGCTTTTTATCATGAATATGAGGCAGATAAAAGCTACTCTGTGATTTATGTTTGTATACTGTACAAGATGTCAACTCTGAGAAGTAACCTTGGCCAGTACCTCAAAAAAATCTGTCTGAGAGACGACCTTAGTGGCAGAAACCACAGCTTGTCCTCTGTAACTCATAAGAGGTTCTGGTACATATGTTTTACTGCCCAGAAAAGATACACGCTCTAAATGCACCTGTTTACATTATGCTCTTTTGAGGATGTCTACAGAGGCCAAATGGGAGCAGAGAGGAGACACTGCTGTTAACACCTATTAAGCTTCTAAATCCATGTAGGGAAATGCTGCACTGCACAGACCTAAGGCAGGTCATAAAAAGGAGTCGTTTATTCACTATTAATTACCATTATGCTGTCATATTTTGTCTACAATTCAGATAACTGTCTAGAGAGAAAAAATCCCTGTATTTTCACAAAGGATAAGCTTATAAAAATGGAGTTTTATACATTAATGCAAAAGTTATGTGATTCACATGCAGTTTATTTGTATCATTCCATGATCTCTTTGAGAAAAATGAAAATCAGAGAAAAAGTAAGCCAGAGAATATACCAAAACTATATCAAAGTATAAACCTTTTATGAACAAAAGGCCATGAGCTTACCAGGGTCATGATCTTTAATTTTAATGAACTGCCATATTTTAAAAACTAACTACAGAATACATGTAAGAAAGTGTTAAAGTAGTCCAAAAGAGAAGGTCCACATCGTTTCTTTTACTCTACAAATATAACGTGTGGGTTTTTAAAAATTACGGGCTTTATATTCCTGATTTGCATGACAGTGGATATTGTCATTTTTCAAGGAGTTAAAAAAGAAGCAAAAGTGTAATTTATCCTTTTTAGGTCCTTGTACCAACACTAACAATCCAATACTGGCTAAGGTGTTAGAAATATAATTGTAACTGTGCTAACGAGGATGCACCAGATGCTTCAAGTCTGGAAACCCATGCAGGACAACAGAATAGGCATCCCCAGTTTCCATGGCCATTACTCAGCTTCCAGGCAGTCAATAAAATACTGAGCCCTTCTTAACAAAGGGTAACTACTTGTAATTGTGGGAAAGGCATTTTTCTAGATGCAGATAACCCAAAAATTACATTTCTGAGAGGGAGCATATAATTGAAAAATTAAAGCAGGTTGGAAGGAGTGTAGAAAAAGAGACAGCATTTGACAAAGCTTGAAGCAGTCTCCACTTTCATACTTCAATAAACTGCACAAGTCAAACTTCACTACAACTGTGTTTTATGTGATGATATGCCGGCACTGGTCTCTGGACCTGCACTGCATATTATTGTTCTTTGGGAGAAATAGTAGTGCAAAAGACCAAATGTAGATTTGTACTACGAATTTATACATTTGTACGACGAATTTGTACCTATACATTAATTTATAATTTATAAATTAACCATAAATGGTTAATTTATACATTAACCATTTATCCTGGTTCTTCTATGCAGGAAGCTCTCAGAAAATAAATAGGTTGCATGAAGTACTGTAATGATGATATCCCCTTAACAAATTTGCACTCTGCCTGAAGGTTACTGCATTAAATAGGAATTTTTTTTTCCTCTGCTACAGGATGTTTGTAGTACAGAGTTATATTTTGACAAATATAATATTGATTTCATTATTTAATGCCACAGAATGCAATCAACAGTGTTTATCTGTCATTTTTAGGACACACTATATTTTCACACTAGTTTTTCTTTGAAGAATATTTGAAAATATTCTATCCCTCTGGAGAGTCTTGCAAAATTAATAAATTCTTGAAGCTTACAAAAAAGGAGCATATATTAAGGAAAATACTAATATTTTCTACCGAGGCAAATGACCAAATAGAAACTAAAACAGCATTATAAAAAAGAGTTTTAAACAAAATCATTTCTACAACATATCTCTCAATAAAACAAACATTAGTAACATTTTGCTTCTGGTGATTATATCTGATTATAATGTTTATTTACAGTACAAAATAATAAAGCTTACTGATCTCTGCATATAAAATTGTGGTAAACAAAAACATTCAGCCAAATAAGTTAAGTCAGGGCTTATCCAGAGGCTGTTAGGCATTTATAATAAACTGTGTGAAAGTTTTACAAAGCCACAGGCTTATCGGGGACTGCTGTGAAACACAGCTCTCTCCACTGTGTTTAATGCAGAATCATGTGATATTCTCAATGGGTAAAGTCAAAGCTTATTTGAAAACCATATCTTAAAAATACATAGTTTTACATTTTTGGGAGAAAGAACATGGCATAGTGCTTAACATTAACTGTAACTGTGTCTCACAGTCAATAAAAAATGAATAAAATTATTTAACTTTTGCTCCATATTTTGTGCGAAATTCATAAGGGCTAAAGAGCTTTCTGAGAAGCAATTAGTTACTTGAAAACTAGGAGATCTCTGAATTTATTTCCTGGATTTTGATGAGTTCTGAATTATTATCCCTTTGAATTATTTTACAGCATGCATTGTTTTGCTATCTCACTTAAGAATACATACATTAAAAAATTTTAAATTTTATGGTAACTATTTTTTGAGAAAAAATGTCAGTCATAGAATAGGGTTAAAATGCACACCTTTAAAATTGCATTACATTGGCATAAATAATTACTAAAAGGACAATAACATAAACCTGTCATGGCCATGAACTGACACACAGAGTACAGCCAATCATGTTTTTTTAAAAGTTTACTTATTCTTTGAAAAAGTTAGGTACATTGGGAAAAATAAAGAAGAAATAAAGATTGTGAATAAGTATTCTCAAAGATATCTAGGATTACAGTTTAAACAGTGCATTCTTTTAATTTTTTAAAATTTATTTGCTTAATTCTAAAACAGATCTTTAAATGCAAAGGAAATACAAGTAAGAAAAGCAAAAATCCTCTTCAAAAATTATCCAGAAATATTTCTTCGGGGACAAATTATATAATATTACTCTTCCTCATACAAAAGCCTTTGAATGTTCTATTTCCTATCAGCAAAGCAAAGCTAATATAAGATGGGGGAAAACCAGCAAATTTTTGTTTTATGAAAAAGAGATGATTTTTAATACACATAAGAAAACAGAGTTTTCAGAAGAACAATTGATAAACCTTTCACAAAGCCTGCATTTATGTTTGAAGATTTATTTAGTGTCTTGTAGAGATGCATTGTGGGCATTTATGGAGCTGGATTGTTATCAACGTTCTTTAGCAATGATTTACAAGCATTGGCAGGATGGGACCAATAACAATATGCGAGAGGGTTACTTCGGAGAGTGATGTCATGCAGAATTAAAACACAGGGAAGAGGATTTTGAAGAGAAATATTGGTGACTGTTCATTGGAACAGAGTGCTGCTTCTTGTAACACTGACATGATAAACCCAGTGTTCTCCACTTAGGACATCAGTTTTTCAGCGAAGTCTGAATCAACAAAAACAACACCATGACTTACTGATGACGATCTCATTAGACCAGCTCTCTGACCCTAATTTCAGGTGGTAACAGCAGCAAAAGCAAACAACATCAAAGGCAACATAAAAGACATCTATTAGCTGTAGATTTACACACTGGTTGTGCTAATTTTCAAGTTTCTGTGGATAAGTACCAGATCAGTCCATGTATTTCACTGCTGCAGCAATAGCATTGCTTCAGAAATTTCACAGTGTAACATAACAATAAGTATTTCATGCAGACAATTTTTTTTTCTTCCTTGGGTAATCATTATTACATGAAGCTTTGTAGTGCTGATATAATCACTCTATATTGCATATCCAAGAAATAGAATAATAACTTCTGTTTGAAGAATACTTTTGTCGTTTGCAGAGAAGACATTATAGTCCACTAAGAAGATAAAGAGAATTCTATAACTTTCAGCCAGTGCTTAAAAAATTCAGAGGTTTCAATCTGCAATGTTACATTATATTATATCAGGCTATGCCATATTGCACCACGACACACCACACTACACTAGATTAACCCATACAATGCTATACTATATTATGCTGATTATAATCTGTCAGTGAAAGTTTGCAGAAAGAACTCTAAAGAAACAGCAATGTTACAGCACAGTAAAACACAAATACAGCAAATATTCAGGGCAGACATAGTAGAAATAGGACACTGGTGAATAAGATTAATGTTCACCACAAGAGAGAACAGAATTCAGTTGAAAGGGAAAACTAGGAAATAAAAACTTGAAAGATCCAACCAGGTAGACTGTAATTACCTAGGCATTAACATTAAATTTAAACTACAGTTGCATACAATTGGAGACAATGGTTATCAGTATTACACTATCTTGAACAGCTCAATCAGATGTTGCTATGAAATACTAAAAAAACTTAACCTTAACCTGCAAGAAAATTTTCTTAAGCATCAACGCACTCAGAAGAAATTTAAATTCTTTCCATTATGAAGGCAAAACTGTAGGAGTAAGTTAGGATCTGAGTTCATAAACAAAAGACTGTAATTTTGACAGCTCTATATATGAGATGCATGTAGTTAAAACATTTTTGTCCTTTCCCTATTAATAATCAAGTAAGGAGAATGTGAAGGGCACTTTTACCACTTAATCTGTAGAGAAGCTGAGACAATAAAATAGCATAGTTATACAACAGTAAGCATATAGCTAGGAAAATAAGTAGGACAGTCAGGGGACATTTCAAGTCACACCAATCACACCAAATTATATATCTTTAATTAAAGAAGCCACTAAACACAAATGCCGTAAGTAAGGCTCAGCCTGATGGGAGAGGAGATGCAGGAGGTTAACATACTGTAACAACCACCTCAAAGGTAGTCAGGTGTCCTCGAGGGGACTTTTAATTAGACTGGATGTGGAATGCATTCCCATAGGAGTTCCCTAGTAGTTGATTAACTGGAGGAGCATTATCAGCGCCCTTGGAGTAGGTGGTTCATGTTGCCTACTAAGGGAAAGAGGGAATTCTCCAAGTATAGTCAGAAGGAAAATATACGACACGTCCGTGCTGTCATGTGTGAAAATAGCAGACCACAACATAGTAAAACGAATAAAACTAAAATATTTTTAGTAAAGTCCATGGTGGAATTCAGAAAGAACATGAACCCACCAATAACTACATCAGTCATTCTTCAAATTTCATTCTTTAAGACTTAGCTTTTCAAATACTTGACACTCTTCTCTTTGCAATCTATGTACTTCAAGCTCCTTTTTGCTTCTCAATATTGATAGCAAAAAGCTCTTACAGTTGAAACATATATTTTAATATATACTACACTTTTCTTTCTTTTTTTTTTCTGTCAGTTGGTGCATAATCTTATTTCCCTACTGCATAGTCTGTAGACCACTTTTTTAAAGATTGTACATAAAGAGATCACTTAATATGGCTTTGTTGATACTGGTCTAGACAGAAAAAAAGAAGAGAAGAAACACCATCAACATGCATTCTTCATTTGCAATATTATATAGTTTATTTAGGCTTTTTTTTTTTTTTTTTTTCCTTCTTCTTAAGCACCATCTGCAGTATTTCAACCATGTAAAATGCTGTTTAGTGCCACAGGGAGACTTATATAATTTGTGTCAAGTTTCCCTGAGAGTAGTACAAATGGTTTGTTATGACACATTTGATCAACTCCTACTATCTCATAAGACTAACATCAAACACAGTAAAAAATTTCTAGTCTTCTTAAAATTTCAGTGAATTTGAATGAAAAAATCCCTATGTAAAAAACCAAACCAACCAACCAAACAAAAAGAAACCCAAACAAATGGAAAAACAACCAAAAACCCTCCAAACAACAGCACCACCCAACCAGCAAAGAAAGCCCAAAAACCCCAAAACAAGCTATCCCCCACCAAAAAAACCTGACAAAAGCCACAAGGAAAATAACCTCACTTTTGGGCTAATATAACTACAGAGAAAACTGAATACAGAGTAAATGAGTTCACACTGACAGCTTGTCTGCCTGTGGGAGCTACTACACAATAAGCTAGAATAAGAATTTATTGGATACAAGTTACTCAGTATTGACTTCTCATGCAGAAGTGTCCTTACAGCAGTTAATCAGACTATGTTAGAATCAACCATCTCTGCAAACAACATGCTTACCTCTCTTTTATAATAAGTTTTTGTGAATTATCCTGCATTTTTTGAAAGAAACTCAGAATCATTTGGAGTGTTCCTGGGAATTAGCTGACAGACACTGATGTGGTATGTGCTACTGGGGATTTTTTTCAACTGTGAAACACATTACTTTTCATTAATTTCTTCTTATCTTTTGAGAGATGTCAGCTCTGAGGAAAAAATTTCCTTCTATTTAAACAAGATAACCTGACATATTCTGACAACACCCTTGTACTGTCAATAGCAGACCATGACGTTACCTCCTATACAGCCAGTGTTTTGTATCATAATATGACGGAACTACAGATAAATGTATATAATGTAGAAATGGAAGAAATTAAACTCTTCTGGGTTAAACAGGGAACAGGGATAAAAATTCATTACAAAAAGTATCCAGAGGCAAATGTGAGTGATTAGCATGGTGCATTTCTCAAAGGCAAGCAAAAGGTGACCTTCTACCTAAAAAAAAAAAAAAAAAAAAAAACAAAAAAACAAAACCTTTTAAAGTTTATGTTATTTAATGGTTATGTTAAAATACTGCATCCTGTTTTTAAGGATTATACTTAGCTGGCAAGAGTTTCTCATGCTTTTGGTATTGAAACATGTCTAGAGCAGAGCCCACAGCGAAGTAATTCAATATGAAAATTTCATAGTTATTATTTTGTTGCTTATTGGGGGGTTTTGTTGAAGTTCGTTCTTCAGCTGAGCCTTGGAACAGCTAAAATCATTCTCTTGCCTTAACAAAATGCTACCCTGTACTTTCAAGAATAGAATTTTCTTAACCCAAATCTCAAATACTAAGCTTTTCGCTGAGAGCTAGAGTTAATTTAAGGTGCTGTTTTCATCTGTATTGTTTGATGATATGGATTAGGTGTTCTAGGTGTTTTCCAGTGTATTTTGTGTTTTCTAACACACGGAAGATATTAAGCATTTTCTTTTACGAAACTCACTGAATTCAGTAAGCCATCTAAAAACTGACTACTAATAACTCAGATTCCCTAGATAACATAAGTTTCCCAGGTCCTATATATTCACTATACAATATTTCAGAAATGCAAATTTTAGAGTTTTAGAAATGCATAATGAAAAAGACATGACTGAGTATTTAAATTCTACTGTCTCACTTCTTCATTATGGACTTAAGCAAGTAAATAATTAAGTGATATATTAGCAAGCTGGGTAAAAAATACTTTTGCTAACCTAGAAATATATTCATGTTGATTAAAAGAGAGACTCTTTGAAATTTTAGTGTAAATTCATAGAATATGAGTAAGAGAGAGAGCAACTGCTTTTAAACACTTAGGGGGGGACTCTTGAGCATAGCTTGTTCAGTTTCAAGCCAAGCAGAGCTTTTTTTCTCACACTCTCCAGTTTTGAGAGCATCCTATACCGAGATAATGTGCATGTTCCTATTTCTCCCTCAGATAAAGTGTTTGGGAGAGCTCTTTCCCAGTATGTACTGTTAAGAATCATATGTTCCCACAGAAGGTTCCCAATTCCCAAATTCATTCTGCAATCTATCTAAACCTTAGATAATAATATATAGCTTACATTTTCTGAAAGTTCTAGTTTTAAAATTCCACATAACCTAAGAATTGACCAAATTAGCTTGCATATTCTTTTTGAGAGTAAGGTAAATGCTTTCCAGTTTATCTCAGATGGCTTTCTTCCTATGCCTGTAGCTATAATTGCACCCTACAGCAATGAATGCGCAGAGGATTTCAAAACTTCTATCTCAGAGGATGAGAGTGTTTGATAATATAATAACATGAAATAAATATTAGAGGCAGATTATGAATTGAATTTTACAAGTACTAAAAATTCTTTCTGCATATGTTATACTAAGCTTGTCTGGAAATTCAGTAGGGAAGCACTTAAAGATTTTTTTTGTTTTGGGGTTTCTTTCACTTAAAATCAAAACTTCTTGAAAATAGTTATTCCAAGGGAAATGTTTCTGCTACCATAAGGACATCAAAGAATACAGTTGTTGAATGTAGTGCAATTATATTCATGCTGTGCAGGGTAACTTACACATTTAAATGCATGGATTTTTTTTTATAAAAACAATCATCCAATTTTAGCTTTAACCGAGAACTTATTATTCAAGTCTATCACAAAGATTATATTAATTGACCTAAGAATATATAATTTTTAAGTTAATTTTTAACCAAAGTGACTGATTTGCCGTAAGAGATCACAGTCTTTAAAAGACATTGAAGAAGGACATATGTGAGTCACTTTGAGCACATAACATAATGCTGAGAGAAAACAAAAATGATTTAGTCTTCTGTTCTAAATAAATACTACTGTATTTAGTCTGTATTTTATAATTGTTAAACTGAAAATATTAATAAAATTTAAATGCTCAGTATCAACCAAATTGGAAAACAAACCCTGTATACATTTTAAATATCATAAGTACCACTAATTTTTTTAGATTTGGGTTGGTGGTTTTTTTGTTTGTTTGTTTATTTTTACCTTTGAACAACACAAATCAGTCAGATTTGAAGTTCTAACACAAAAGTAATAGGTGCACAATTCCATATCTAATATCATCCATAGTGGTGTGTTTCAGAAAATGTATTTCCTGCACAAAAGCAGTAGCCATATAGTTCTGGGTTTTGTCTTTAATGTACCTTACTTAGCTTCTATTAAATGTGTTCTGCAAAGGCATGAAGAATGCTTCAATGACAATGTGGTGCAGTTAAAACTCATCTGTGTCTGCTTTGCTGGAATTCATAACACAGTCAAGAAAAATGAGCTCTTGTCCAAGAGGGAGAGAAAAGAAAAAGAAATGTGTTCTAATAATAACATTTTAAGTAAAAAAGTACAGACAGAGTTTTTAAAAAGTTGTAACTGAAAAAATTAAAAGACAGATGAGCCCTGTTATGACATTCAGGAGCCCTGTTATGTACGTCTGTGCTATTTCATCAAAATCATTCTTATCACAACCCCTAATGACCACTATCAAGAAAAGTGTAAGAGGTATGTCTTTTCAATTGTTATTTACATCTGAGTAGAAGTTTTCACTTTTATGGCTGTTTTGCTTTTTTTTGTTTGTTTGTTTGGTTGGTTGGTTGGTTGATTGGTTTGGATAGGTTTTTTTTTTTCTACAGAGACTTTGCTTTAAATAAATGATGTTGTTCTTAGGTCTAGTACTAGAGTTAATGGCATTTATTTAGTCCTATTTTATTTAATGAAGAATAATTCTTTCCTTTTGTGGGCATAAACTTTCCCCCAGATTTTTTTTTCCCATTAATGATATTTTTAATTTTCAATGTATATGAGTCAGGCCAAAATTACACATATTCAATGAAAAGTGATAGAATATAATTTATAACAGAAACACAAAATTTGAAAATTTATTTCAATAGAGAGAATTACCAGTGTAACTTTTCCACTTTCCATGTTTCACCTCTGTGTCTTAAAATGAATGTGTGCCACATTTTGAAAATTTTTGATATTTGTGAGGAATCTTGAGTTATATGGGAGGGGAGCTAGCTGAATATGGTACATGAAATTCAAGTTTCCATTCAGACCTGTCTGTGACAATAGATCTATAAGGAATCAAGTAGCTAAGTCAACTTATGCCCTCCAGGAGTAAGAAAAGGTATAATAATTTCTAGCAGCTATTGAATTTTGATTAAACTGAATTTCTTCAATGACTTTACCTTTTCCTTTTACTTATTTTTAGCATTATTGCCCATTAAGAACACTTTCTAATACAACTACCACCATTTCTCCTATTTTAGAAACATGAACATTATTTTACATTCATTAACTCTGACATTTACTATCTGAATAAATCAAGGACATCCAGGATAAAAAGGCCAGTAACACACCTTTGGCACCACAGAACTCAGCATTGGCTTCAAAGCCTTTGAAACAGACCAAATATTCAGAGGAGAGCTAGACAATCTCTTTGCTGCATCAACACTTCTGTTAGAAGAATTCAAAGACAATTTTAAAGTGAGTGTATTAACTATCATGGCTGATGGATGTAAAAAGGACAAAATTGCTGTGCTGAAGACTAGCTGTCTAAATGACCTCATCAGTTAGTTGCAGGACCATGAGTTTGTGTTTTAGTCTGGGGAGAAAGACATATTCTTAAACGTTTTTTGGGTGACATAATCAGGGTATCTGAGATACTTCCCATCCTGCGACACTTTAAGACCTATCGCTGGAAGCTCATGGAATTTGGTCTTTTCACCAAAACAGTGAACTGTTGTTCAATTAAGATCATGTTACACTTGTTGGAAAATAACCATGGCAGCCCTGATCCCAACTGAAAGCAGATGACCTGATATACATATTTCCATGGTTATTAAGCATTATTATTCTTTCTATTGTAGGTATTCTATCTCCAGAAAATTACATAAATATTGCCTTGGATGAGAAATAGGAACAAACACAACATAAATGCTTGAGTTACAAAATAAACCATACAGAGTTTAGCAAACACTTAAAATTGTTCTCCTCATCATACAGACTGCAGAAAGTTCTCAAAGGTATTAATGAAATTTCCTGATACATCAGCCAAGTTGATGGCAGTTGGGTAGCAGACTGAATTATGAAAAGGTGAATGACAAAAATGCATAAAATCTCAGAGTGGAGAATATATCTTCAGGCAAACTAACTCAATAAGAAATGCATATTCATCATCCCTCAATCAGTGCTGCACCCAACACAGTGCTGAATCCCATATTATCATATTCCATGAATTAACACAATTCTTCAGAAAAACCCTTGCTACATTTGGGACAAAACACTTTTCAAGATACCTTGTGATATGAATTACACAGGCAACTACATGATGCTCTTTAATCACACTATTATCTGTGTCAACTGTCACTGCAACTACTGAGAAATAGAGGAACACATAAGGAGCGAGTTACCATAAGAAATTGATATTTCATTCTGACATTACACATAAACATCTGCTAACTTCTTTGAGAACTCAATGTCATATTAAGAACAAAAAAAAATACTTGAAAAGACCACATTATACATTTATTCTAAAAGTAAGGTAGTATTTTTCATAAGACAAACTATCTCTTATATATCTAAGTTCCATTCTTTTTCTTGAAAAAGTCCTAATTTTTGACAATTTTTAGTATTTTCCTGTGATGTTTATTTTACAAGATAAAAGTGGATGAATACCAAAATCCATGAATTTGTAAGCTGTCATTAGCTACAGCCATCAGTCATGTTTGTTAATACTAGATTTTCTCATCTGAAAAAATACAAAAAGGACTGAGAGGTACTGACCAGTGCTGGTAAGATAGCCTTTCAGGGCTGACCTCCCTGGACAAAATTTTTATCTAGAGTTATGTGTAGTCTTGCTGCAGAGAAGTTTTAGGATGTCAGACAAGAAGACCAACCCCAGAACAAGTGTGCAGAGTGCATTTATGTGTACACACCAGTATGGGTCAGAGCCAAAGAGGAAATGCTGGATTTTGCACTATGCTAGTGATGCCTAAAACAGGGTAATCTGTAACAGAGGTCAAGACAAGTTAGGAGAATAAAAAGCGGGCAAATTTCTTCATGGCCTTCAAGGTACATTCAGGGCAAGCAAGGCCCCCTGTGGGGCTACACTGGAAAATGGACCCCGGGTCACGTGCACTTCGCCTTTTATAAGTTCTGTCATATCAGCGTATCAGCCCCAATCCTCCAATCATACCCTCAGGTGATGATGGTAACCACCCCAGGCTGCTCCCTCTCCACTCACTGTTTGCATATTTTCCGGTCCCAGGGCAACAAAGTGTCCTGTCCTTGAATTTCTACTGTTTTGGCTAAAGCTGATGGGAACAGAGGTTTTATAAGAAGTACAGAACTACACCAAGTTACAGATATATAAAGAGTAAAAACTAGGCAAAATTCTCAGGCATCACTAAAGCCTTACCCCCATAGAAGCTGGAGTCTTTGGCTTGAGTATGTTTCACTGGTCACAAAGCAATGGGATCATGGCAGGAGAAGAATGGATGGAGATAAAGGGTAAAAGCTACCAACCTGATTATTCAGTAGGAAGGGTTTGTGACCAGCATTACTTTCTCCCCTTCCAGATATGAAACACACTGATTATTTCTGGATGCATCACTTAGTTTTGTAAGTAATTTTTTTCCAATGCCTCAGTATGCCTGGTGATATCGAAGGTTTACTTCTGCAACCAGATGTCTTTACTTGCTGTTATCCTTTCATGTTATGAGAGTAAATGAAATCTGCTCCCCTTTGTGGAAGTATGTTAAGAAGTTCCACTACAGATGCTAAATAAGAATACAGAGAGTACTTGGCAGTGAATACCATTTCAACTTATGTCTGTGTTGCTTGTGATGCAGCTTACAGCTAATGGACTACAGAAATAAAGTTTCATTAAGAACCCTTAAGGAAGTGTAAGACTTAGAAAATTATGATCGTCTGCTTTCTGAAGAAAAAATATAAGGACAAATTTAGACTGTTTTCAAACACATTAGATAGTATCATCCTGAAACCTTTATGTGGATGGACACAAAGGCAGAGATAAAGAGTTCTGAGTAAGGTCCCCAGATAATTTTTCTGCTAACAGGAGACCTAGCTACCCAGAGAAGTCACTACTAGTGTTGACCTGGACACCAGTAGCTTAGTTAAGAAAATACATTGTATGAAATGTGATGCAGAAAAAAATACATGACAATAGAATTACAATAGATGTGCTTCATGTAAGTATTCCATTGGTGTTTTCTTATTCTTCTTTTCCTGTTATTCTTACTGTCTCGCATAGTTGAGGGATAGAGATGTTATCTTCAATATTCATGGCCAAGAAAATGAATGAGATTTGCTAAAACTTGTTCTTGTTACTGATAGTAAAACATTGCTGAATTTTCTTCTATTGCCTTTCTTCTTAATTCTCAAACTAAGATGAGCCTCAATCCTCTTTTAAAAAATGACAGCATTTTGCTGTAAATGCTAGACCTTTAAAAACGTTTCTTGAATTATCTGTTTTCATAAAAATTGATCAAGAGTGATAATTTCCAATAACTTCAAACAAAACAGACCAGTATTTTTTGGAAGATACAGAAGTCCTGAACACATAGCTTCAATAACCTATTCAGTCCTGGAAACTACTAATTAATTCTTGTAAGAGTCAGCTTGCATTTGACTAGTGAACTTAGAATTATAGAATTTTTAGGTTGACAAGGATCCCTAAGGTCATCAAGCGCAACCATAACCTGACACCACCAAGCCCACCACTAAACTATGTCCCAAAATGCTCCATCTATGGGTCTTTTAAATAATTGCAGGGCAACTGCTTCCCTAGGCAGGCTATTCCAATTCTTGATAACCCTTTTGGTGAAGACTTTTTTTCCTAATATACAATCTAAACCTCCCCTGGTGTAGTTTGAGGCCTTTTTCTTTCATCTTATCCCTTGATATTTGGGGTTAGGGACTAATCCTCACCTCGATATAGCCTCCTTTCAGTTACCTGTAGAAAACAATAAGGTCTCCCTTCAGTCTCTGCTTCTACAGGATACTACAATTCCATTTTAAGGTTTCAAAAATTATTTAAGTAAATATGATCATAAAATAAAGCACCTCTGATGGAATGAAATTATATTACTTAAGGCACTTACATTCTTCAGCAGTGGGATAAATATGAGATCACTGCATGTCCTAGAACTCATTGCAGCGGATACTGCATCTTCTAAGCAGAGATACTGGTTTTAAAAAAAAAAACTTCCATATATCTCTCATAGATATAATGTTTAAATTAATGTTGCTTTTTTGACTATGGAAACCGTATAAAAATGTTTAAAGTAATATTGCTTACTTAAATGTAATGTATTTACAAATGTAAATGTAACAAGAAAGTGAGACGTGAAATATACAAAGGATGTTACAGAAATCAATCAAATACAAGATTCTCAAGCATTGTTGTTAACAGATTTCTAAAAAAAATCCTCATAGAGAAGCAAATGTAAAGTTAGTTGCTTCCAAGAATATTGCTGGTAGGGTAAGTAAAATAACTAATTAACTAACCTAAATAAAATAACATTATATTGTGTTAAATAGGAAATAAATTGAAACTTCAAGCATGGATTTACCAGTTTGCTGAAAGAAGAGTTTTCTCTTTGTGCAGTGTAACCCTCAACATTGTACAAGCCAACTGTGAAGATATTGCAAAACCTATTCACTTTGACAAACAGCAAATAACTTCAGGCACAACTACTGATGGAAGCATTTTATAACAGTCAGCTAATTACAGGTTATATTTCATTATTCCAGAAATGAAAAAGATCAATAAAGAGGATGAAGGCTGACAATATTTAATAATGTTTTGCTTGTTGTTGTTTTCTGAGAACATAGCTCAGTTGAATTTGTATTTTAAATGTGCAATATTTGTTTTAAAATGCGAAATATTCTCTCTAATGCATAAAATAAGCAAATATAAAAATAATAGATATTCAGAATTTACTTTACTCTGTCTGAAAATAAGTATTAGTAGGTAGAACACATTACTTTGTCAGATCTGACTTTAAAACAGCAACCTATGTTATCTGATAATATCAAAAATATCCCCAGCAGAAAATGATGGGCCATTTCACAGGGACAAACTTCTCCATAGAGAAGCAGTCAAGCAATATAAAGCCAAGCAAGTGGATGATGTTATCTGCAGAATGTAAAACTCATATTTTTTCTGAAAGTTGTGCAAAATGTCTGATCACCACTAACATATGGCAAGTACCTACAAGCTCTGAGTATCAGTGATTTTCTTCCATGCTTTTTTGACTATGGAAACTGTATAAAAATTCATGATTTTTCATACATATTTATTGGCATGTTATCTTCTTCTCACAGTAATAAGTTAGACTACAAAGGCACAAATAAACTTCACAGAACTTTTCTCTCTTCTTCAGTCTTTTCCAAATGAAAAGATGGCTAAAAATTCTAGTGTCAAGCTTACTGGTGTGCACCAATATGTAAAAAGTATGTTATTGCTTAAATATACCGAGCTTTTCTTTCATTGCAGTCTGCACATTCTAGTGTCCTTCTGTCTTTACACATGTTCAAGATGTTGAAGTCATATAAGAAAAAAAGTAAAAATTAAAGAGAAACAGAGTTATAGCCTGTGCCAACACCTCTTTGGAACTGCAGGGCTTCCTTGATATGTTGTAAAATAGTGGAATCACAAACCTTACATTACCAAATGTTTGTATGTATCTGTCTATGTCAAATCTAAAGAAGATTATTTACATTATTTTTCTGTGTCCTTTCTTGTGTCAGACATTCTTACATATACATAAGAACAATGGTTATTATTGCAGTCCGTTTTTGTGGTTGGGTATCATTTTAAGCTGATGCTATTTAGTGCTGAAACAGCTATTAGAGGCAGCCATGCATGTAAGTGTTTCTGTGGATTGATTAGCAAAAATTGCTCAGTCTACTGATGACTCAGTGACCTTTGCTGTGAACTTTTTTCTCTTTGCTTGTCAAACACGGCTACTTTCTTGAGTATGCTGAGAAATCCTAGAATTCACCAACCGGCTGAACTTGATACCTGGTACCTCACCTTTACTGCTAGTGTTTTACTGGTGCCTACACAAAGCAGCGCTTCCAGAAACAAAACAAAACAAAACCAAACAAAAAACCAAACCAAACCAAACCAAACCAAACCAAACCAAACCAAAACAAAACAAAACAAAACAAAACAAAACAACAAAATTAGAGACTGTATTTTCTTCTCATTCTACTTCAATATATATATATTAAAATAAATAATAAAATTTCTGTACAAAAATTTTTTTTGGCTGAATAGATTGTAAAGTCACCTATTATCACATCTGATATTTCAGAAAGTTTCAAAATGTATCCATATTGTCTAAGAGCATTTTATCTAGTGATATATTCAGAACAGAGCTGTGACAGTAGCAAAACAGTATTACAAAGGGAGTTTTTTATGTGTAAAGGAAGGGAATATAAAAAAGAGAATGATAAAGTGCTTTTAAAGGTCCCAGAACACATACAAAACCACGGAATTTCTTACTTTAGAACAGACCTTTAAGATCATTGAATCCAACAATTAACCCAGCACTGCCAAGCCCACCACTAAACCATTCCCCTAATCACCACATTTACGCATCTTTGAAATATCTCTAGGGATGGCAACTCAGCCACTTCCCTGGGCAGCCTGTTTTAAAGCTTGACAACACTTTTCAAGAAAAAATTTTTACTAATATTCGATCTAAACCTCCGTGATGCAACTAGAAGCTATTTTTATTCATGTTATTGCATGTCACGTGGGAGAAGAGCCAAGGCTCACCTCACTACAATCTCTTGTCAGGTAGCTGAAAAGAACAATAGGATCTTCCTGTAGCCTATTTTTCTCCAGGCTAAACAATCCTAATTCCCTCAGACACTTCTCCAGGGCTTTTACTCCAGACTCTCCAACAACCTCATTAAAGAAGGCTTTTTTTCCACTGCATACACACAATTCTCAACAAAACCAGGGATGGTATGTAAGCAATACAGAATAAGGCCCTATTGTTTTCTCACTCCTAGTTACAAGACACTGGAATTGTTGTCCTAGGTGACAGCGGAATCAGTTTTTAATGAACACAAGAAAACATAAATGCATAACATAACATAAACTAGCATAATAAAAACATTTTAAAATACTTTACATCTTGCAGTACAAAACTCTGTCTGGGCAGAAAGTGAATAAAGTTTTCTTTAATTGAAAATAATATTGCAGAAGAGATGTCACAGATAAAATTCAATAGAATAATTCAGGTAGTAATGAGGAAGCAACATGAGATCTTTATCATTCTTTTACTCTGATATCTGGGGTTTTGTTTTGATGAAACAATATTTATAATGGGAATATTATCCTGCTTTTAAGAGAAAATAAAATTAACACAGTTTATAAAATAGGTGAAATTTTAAACAAGAGTGAAAAAAAAATCACTCACAATATGTATTTACATGTTTTCTGTCCTCCAAGATCTTTAATCTTCTGTTAATATGTGTTAATTCTTAATTAGTCTTGACAGTGTGTCTGTGTAAAACAAAGTGTTTAATGTCTGATATCACACATCATAGTATCACTTGGCTTGGGACCTCTGTCCTTCATTTTGAGATAAGATTTAATTATTGTAAGTAAGATTTAATTTTGTATTTTCCTTTGTGATATGTTGATACAAGTAATGCAGCCTTTTTTCTTGATGCTACATTTAAAATGTCCATTGAAAACGTCATCACTTATTCTAGTGTGCTGGTTTTGGCTGGGGTAGGGTTAATTTTCTTCACAGTGACTGGTATGGGGCTATGTTTTGGATTTGTGCTGAATGCAGAGTTGATAATACAGAGATGTTTTTGTAATTGCTGAGCAGGGCTTGTACAGAGGCAAGGCCTTTTCTGCTTCTCGCAATGCCAGGCTGGCTAGGAAGTTGGGGGTACTTGGGAGTTTGGGAGGGGACGCAGCTGAGACAGGTGACCCAAACGGACCAAAGTGATATTCCAGACCACATGACATCATGCTCCTTGTATAAAATGCAGGGAAAGAGGAGGAAGAGGGGGATATTTGGAGTGATGGCATTTGTCTTCCCAAGTCACCATTATGTGTGATGGGCCCTGCTCTCCTGGAGATGGCTGAACACCTGCCTCCTCATGAGAAGCAGTGAATTACTTCCTTGTTTTGTTTTGCTTGTGTGTGTGGCTTTTGCTTTCCCTATTAAACTGTCTTTCTCTCAACCCATGGGTTTTCTGTCTTTTACCCTTCTTGTTCTCTCCCTGATCCTGCTGCTGGGAAAGAGAGTGAGCAGCTGTGTGGGGCTCAATGGCTGGCTGGGGGTTGAACCATGGTATCTAGCAAGAAAAAACTGCATTTGGCTTTATCGAGTCCTTAGCATTTTGTTTTTGAAACCCAGCATTTGTTTTTTGAAACACTCCAGTAACATAAATACCTGCAAAAACTCCCTCAATCAACTAAGGATCCACAAGTTCCTTTCTTTCAGCTTTCTACAGGCTGGCTGTATTTTCAATCCTTCAATTTGACCAGTCTGTGTTAGTATTATTTCACTGCCATTGTTCTGAAAATCTTCTTGAGCTTTTTGAATTGCAAAAGAATAAAATTCTAAATAGTTAAAAACTTTGTTTATTTCTCCCAGTGCTATGGAGTAGCTTCATGCAGTAGCAAATACAAAGACCTGTGACATTTATGAGGACATACGTAACGATCAGGATAGAAGAAATTAGTTTGCCTTGAAATAGAGTAAGTTTCCTAAGATGACACAACTAAAAGCAGCAAATATTTTATAATACTGTTATGACACAGGCAGATGCAATTTTACGTATGTACGTGATCAACACAGGAGCAAGTAAAAACAGAATTAAATGGATTTCAATGGTAATAAATTTTTTACTATACAACTCTGTCCCAGAAATGTGGTATTATTGGAGACTGAAGAACCTCAGCATTTCTCACACTGTATTTTGATACGATTATGTACTGCACCTATTGGAAACTCTGAGAACCAAGAATCCAAGTTGTTCATGGATTGGGGGTGGGGGAGAGCAGGGGATCATCAGGAGTGAAAACAGCGGAAGTTTTCCACTCCATAAGTCTAGAACATTTTACATATTTTGCATGGTTTTTATTGAAATCCTCAGAGGTTTTTAGACCATTAGCTTTAGTAAATAAACACTAAGAAATAAGTGGCATTATTTCAGCTCTCATTATTTTCAGGATTCCACTACATTTCCACCTCAGGCTGCACCCTTAAATAAGGGTAGATTTTGCATTATTGCCTTTTATATCAATATGGGAAAAAAAATATAGAAATGCTATAGTACTTTAAACCGGCTGTCAGATGCAACAGTTTTCTCTGTAATTTGTCACATGGCTATGTGGGAAATGAATATAAGTAGTACCTTGCTTCTAAAATGACTGATAGGAACCTAAAAAGTATCTTTGCCACACGCTGTCTGCTACAAACAAGACAGATAAGAGGCTTCTGGCTCAGTCTTTTGCATAAAAAGACAGATTCATGTTTCCATTGAATAAGTATACTTTGAAGCTAGAACAAAAACAAAAAAGAATCTACAGCTATTAGTCCTCTCTTTTTTAAAGAACATGGAGGAATTACATAAAAGTAGCTAGATTATGCTATTGGTAAAAACATGAACTACTTTATTTTTCACCATTTTTAGTTGTATTGAGAGCAGTAAGAAAGACTGAAACAGAGTAAGTGTATGCTGTATCAGATTATTTCTTAAAATTGAAATTATTCCATAGATGATAAATCCTGCAATTAAGATAGCACTTCACCATTTTAAAATTGTCAGTTCAATATACTTTTGGGAAGGGTAGTTTTCTTAAAATGACAATTGCAGAGATAAAGTTTGTCACATTGTGCTGAACATGAAATATAAAGGTCTTCTGATTAATTATGGGAAAAATAAGTTAAAAACTCCAAACAAACAAAAAAAACCCTAAGAAAATACACTACTACAATCTAGGTTAAAAAAACCCCAATATAATAGTATAATCGCTATCTTGAACATTATTTTTAAGATCACTGTCTTCAAGAACAGAGAAACTGGTCATTTTTTTCTGCATGTTATAAAATTTTCAAACTGCATATAAAATTTGAAGTCTCTAAGCATAGGGAAGATATACATGTATCTTCAATTTTATGTTTGAAAAAAATTAAATTTAAATCTTAGGTTTTTTTTCTTTTTAAGTCAAGGGGCTGTATTGAAGTTCAGTAGCTCTTAAGTTTTAAATGGTGGCATCCTATTTTGTGAATATTACTCATCTCTTTACTTTTCTCCTTAGACAGGAACACAAAACTGACAATTTTATCCCTCTGTAGATCACTACTTTTTGAATTTTCTTTTTGCTTAATAAAAGAGGTTAAATTTAGTTAAATATTATCAAGATGTATGTACCTACAATCTTAATATTACAGAAGTATTTTTATTTTTCATATTATTTCAGTGTTCAGAGTATGACATTGTATTCAGTAATACAAGATACAGTTACTGAATACATTGTATTGAATATACGTATTGAATATTTTATGTTTTAACAATTCAGGCAATGAATCAAATGAACTCCCTATAACCGGGGTTTTCTATACATAGCTGTAAAATCAAAACAGACATCTCACCATTTGTAGGTATTTAATTACCTCGGAATTTCTGCTGTGGATAAAGGTAAGGTTATGTATTTTCTGCTTCCTATATTTCTTCAAAATATCCAATGAGTAGAAATCATAAGAACAAGAATGTGAAAGAATTTTAACTAATAGCAGGACAACACTTGGACCCTCTAAAAATCATGCATGGAAGGAAAGTTTTTGAAGTTACAGAAGAATTTTTCTAAGGAAAACATAAGACATTCATATGCTTCTTTTAATCAGAACATTAAAAGATTTCAGCCTAGGACTTAATACGTTAGGAACTTTTACAGAATATGTGTAATAATGCAAATATTTGTTTCATAGATTTGATCAATAGCATATCCAGGTTACTTTTATACTTTTGTTTAGATTCAGGGGCATTTTTAACATACATATCTGCAAAAAATTTGTTTGTGAATGGTGATCAGCTCATGTCTTTTTTGCCAAACCCTTTACATTATCACTTCCAATGAATCAGTGTTCAGTGGGTGTAAACTCCCAATGACTTTACCGTCAAGACAAACATTATGACAAGTAACTGCATAATAAATCTGCTTAGAGGACCATGCATGTTTAGCATCATATCACAAGAAACAACCTTCTTTCATTTTAAGATGAACTTTTGCCCTTTCCATAGCTCTCTCATGACCTTAAAATGTCATCACAAGAGTGTCCAAACTCTGTGTGTAATTAATCACAATGACATCTGGCACAGAGCTTGCTCAAAGCATCATCCCACATGGCACAAAGGACTCAATAGCAGTATACACTTTTATGCTTCATTTTTCTTCCTCCTCTTCACCTGTCAGGGAGCAAGAGAAATTTCTTTGGTTGCATGAATTCTGCATACACACTTGTACATGTAATCCTATGTTGTGAGGAGCTCCACATAAAATAGACTGCTTCATTTCTTCTTTCTCTTTGACTAGTAAAAGTGGTTTGCATGCTGCAGGAAACAGGAGGAGAAAAGTATGCAAGCAGTCCATGAGATGAAAGAAAATGACCATTTCTTCCATACATATGTAGATATAGATTGGTTTGTAATAAGCAGAGACTATAAATCTAGCCTGTATTATATTTTTGTATTCTTATTCTGGGGTGGATGTCTTCACTCAACTCCACTCAATGGGTCAACAGGTTAAGTCCTAACAAGTATATCATGTGCATGTATATGACAATTACCATTATCAGGGAGAAAACCAACCTAAGTGCCTCAAAACTAAACACATGCACGCACAGGTTCCATTTTCTCTTTCTCCTACTGTCCTCTTCAAGTATTAATGTACCTAAAATTGTAACAGAAATTATTGAATTCACAATGTAAAATTTTAAACAAGATAAATTCACTTCCAGATGTTTATTTCTGGATACAGTCATTAGTAAAACAGTATAAAATAAAAATATTTCCTTGTTTGAAAAATACAGTTTTGAACTTTCAACAACAAGATTTGATGTTAGTAAAATTAAAGACCATCTTAGTCATCATTTAGTCTTTATGTAGCTGGTTTTAATTTCTAAAGCTTAATGGTGAGGATGTGTGCAAAAGCAATCACAGATCTGGGTAATTAAAAACAGTTAGTATTATCCCTTGATTTTCACTGAGATGAAAATAAAATAAATACCCCAATAAGTTCAAACTTTTTGATGCCTTATGATGGTTTATTTTATCAGTAAAGAAAAACATTATCCAAAACCTATGATGTTATTTAGTCATATTTGTTCCTCTGCTTGCTGTTACAGAGACTAACAGATGTGCTGCATTCACCATGAAACTACATTGTACACTGATACTCCTTATATTTTCAAACTGTAATACAACAAGTTACATTAACAGCTGTGAGCTTAAAGATTTTGGTTGCTTCTTCGGAATTAAATAAAGTGAAATATTAGCTAATAGTATATATGAATATCCATCAAGAAGATTTAATGAGAGAAGCATACTAGGAAAAAGAAGAAAAAATTGGTAAGAGAAAGACAATATTTTTTAATATTGTCTGTTACAGAGGGAGTATTGTAGGCATAAGCAAATAAAACAGTTGAATAATTCCAGTGGTTTAATCTGTGATAATAGAAAAACCAAAAATCACAAATTTTTCATGAAGTTTTCCATTATTTTTATATCAATCATTATTAAGAGCTTAAAAAAACTCTAGTTCAGAACTTCAAGATTATGAAAATCCAGTTTTTTCCTGCTTTTTTCCTTTAAAGAGTTGTAACCGGTTGTTCTTAGAGGAAGGAATAATGCACAGAAATGCACTTTCCTAATGTATAACTTAGTTGCAAGGAAACAAACCACCTCTTATTCTTTTACATTACAAAAATGTTTTACTTTTCTATTCTAGAAGATAGTTTATATTAGAGGGGAATCTTACATAGTTTAAATGCCAGATGTTCACTTTTTCTCTCTGCATAAAGTACAAGAAAAGTTTCAGCGGCCAGTTCAGCACCAATATCTGCCCAGTTTGGAGCATTATATCATTTTCTTAAAGGACACAAAATGGCAATTTTTCTCAACAGTCCACGCACAATAGTGGCCAGCAAAATGCAGTAATTCTAAGGTAAGAAGTAGTCCTCAGAGTTTGGTTTTATTTTGGAGGTTTGTATGTATTACTGTATCTCAGTACATCTCTTACAGGAACACAATGTCATATCCATGCTAAGAAAAGAGTTAAGAAAGACGCCAGGTAACTTCTCTGCAACTTATTCTGACTTCCTACACCATGAGTTCAACATGTAGTTTTTTGATCATAGAAGAATAGATGATCTCTGTGAAAATATTTTTAAATATATGATGAATTAGTTTTTAAGCAAAACTTTAAATTATTTATTTGCTTTTCTACTATTCTCGCTTTCTAAAGTTAGCACCAGAATATGAGATTAATATGAACCTAGTTTAGCCAAAACAACTTGTTGGAGGATGTGGAATTTTTCCATCCCATTGCTAGGGAAACCTTAACGAGAGTTAACGAGTGGGTACTTAAGAAACAAAATATGCACTTAAAAGACAAAAGACGTGGCCAGGTGTGGTGAGGGAGGAAAAGTACCTGGCCGTTAGTAATTTCACTTTGCTCCTGGGACATCGGAGCAGAGGGTTTGCCTTTTTCGTTGCTACTGCAGGGAACAAGCTCGGGACTGCCTTGTTTTTTTCTTCCTTGCCGAGTGAGCTTTCATTAGGGAAAAAGGCACGGGATTCTGACCCTATTCTCCCTCCCCTCCTGGAGCACGTGCCTTCCCCGGCTGTGTATGATAGTTGTCAAGGGGGGAGCCTGGCTGTCCCTGACCCTCACCCCGCCTACCAGGATGCACTGTGGCTTCTGCCACCACTGGGGACTTTCCGCCACCTTTTGCTTGCTGGCCCGAGAGAACCAGCCCTGCCGTCCAGCTTGCTGTGCCGAGGCTTCCCACTGCAGCCCATTTCGCCACCCAGCCACCCTGCCATCTGCTCCGTCCGCCATTATTTGAGTCAGAAGAGGACCTGAGCTCACGCCACAGTGCCCCCTACAGGCACAAGGGAGTCACCGCCCCTGCCCTGCACATCTGGGAGCCGACAGCGCCCCCTGCCGGCTGTGACAGGAACTGCGCCAAAAATGGGGACGGTGTCTGACAGCCCAGAGAAAGCTGCCACCAGGTTTCTGGTTTGTTTGTTTGTTCTTGTCACTGTTGTTGTTTGTTTTCCTCGTTATAAGTACTAGTAACGAACTGTTATTCCTTTTCTCGTATCTTTGCCTGAGAGCCCTTGGTTTCAAAGTTATAACAATTTGGAGGGAAGGGAGGTCATATCCTCTATTCTAAGAGAGGTTCCCACCTTCCTTAGCAGACACCTGACTTTCAAACCAAGACACAACTCCAGAATGTATTGTTCATGTTTTTTTTCTTAATATTATGGAAATTTCTTTTCTCCAAATGTTAGAAAACTTACCACCCAAAGAGGGGATAGGGGGCCTCGGAGCACAGATCATGCTGAACGTGAGACAATTCCAAGGGCTCTTCAAAAGGGTCTAAGTACAGGGACCATGAGATGTCATGGGCATAATCCCAATTCCCATTTGACCGGATAAGGTACTTGTCTCTACTGCTAAATGTATGTAACTGGATGTGGCAGATGACTAAAGAAAGAAAGAGGGTAAGAGAGAAATCAGCGGTAAATTCAGACAGGTTGTGAAGATTGGTTCTGGGCTATTGATGTGAGCTACTGCCAGTCCTTGAAATAAGACTCTGTAACATAATTATAGCTCTGAGTTTACATATAATCGCTTTTACGCCTTTTCCCATATGTTCCTCCAGTTTGCCTGGAGGCAAACCTCAATCATTTACTTAATAACTTCAGTTCCGGTAGCCAAACAGGAAGACTGGTAATATCTTTGTTTTGGTGGACTATCCTTTTACTAAAGCCTATATACCATTTCTTATCCCATTGGGTCACTCACTACCCTGTTCAAGACAGTAAAGTCTATCTGATCACCTAGAATACCTCTTGTCTTGATTAGGATCAGATAGAAGACCTTTTCTTACCTCCCTTTGTCACTAAACTACCTGAATCACCTGGGTGTAACTTCCAGGGAAGGCTGAATATCAGTGATCCAGTTGATCCAGCTGATCTTCGTGCAAATACCACCGAAGTTGCAGGTTAAATCCCTGTATGGGATATTCACTTAGGAGTTGGACTCCATGACCCTTATGGGTCTCTTCCAACTCGGGATATTCTGTAATTCAAACATACAGATGAAATCATCTTCATGTGTTGATATGAACAACCACAAGGCTGGCTTGAATAGAAGGGAAAAATCACCGAACAGAAGAAATTATCTGCTGTTGAAGACTAACACAGAGGGGCCTGCCAGATTGAACTAGAAAGTCTGAGGGCTAGACCTGTGTACCAGAAATTGAAAATTGTAGCTGTCCTGTTTGAACTTTTTCCAGGGTACAGAGAAACAAGAAAGATCCTGAGATACCATGGATATGCAAAAAAAATCAAGGGATTGTAATGGCAACCTGGTGTCTAAGCAGGTAAAAAACTCTCTGGAAAAATAAAACTGGTCTGAAACACCAGAAAACATCATAATCTTTTGGATGTTATCAGGTGAAAAATAATAATTAACAGTATCTATTGATGACTTGAAGTATGATGTTCTACAGCCTCTTATATCTCTATATTATAGAAGTCACTTCATATTTGCCGAAATGGACTCCCTCTTTCTCTCTCTGTCTGAGAACTTTCTCGGTTGATTTCCACATGAACCTTCTACAAGATCTTGATCTCTCATTCCAGACTCTGTTTCACAGAAAATTTTTGAAGTGAGACCCTGCCACTGATAATTTTGGTTTGTCCTGCCCCTCATTTCAGGATTGTTTGACTCCTTCTGAAAAGCATCTAATTTGCTTCATTTCCTATATTAATATTCTATAAATAATACCTATTAGCAAATAGTTATAGCACTATGCAAGTGACTATAGTCACTTCTTCAGGACCAAGAAGTGACTCTAACACCTACTGTCATATAAAACCCTGTGTCCAGACCTCTGAAATGTCTTGCCTCCCAGGAATTAGGCAGTGACACTTTTGATTGTACTGAATTCTGAACCCTGTCTGGCAATTTTAAGTGTTAATTGTCCTTTTCCTCCTGTTGTGTTTTAAAAAATGTAAGATTGACTTTAGTTCCTTTTTGTTAGCACTACCTAAAGCTGCTTGGATGCATTTACAATTTCAGCTTCCATAACATTATGTGCAATGAGTTCCTAATTTAATAGCATTCTATTTAAAAAACTTTCCTTAAAGAAAGACATTAATACAAGTAAAGATTGATAGTACTTTATTCACCTTTCCCATGCTCCATGAATTTATGTAGATTTCTATCATAATTCCTTCAGTTTTCTTGTTTTTACCTTGAATGAAGTAATGTATTTATTCTCTCATTAGTTCCTATAGAAGTGACTGTGATCATCCTCTCTCTGTTTTTACACAAAGGACAGGGAAGGAATAGAATCACATGGAATATGATAATAATCAGATATACAATCAGGTATTTAAATTACAAGACTGTATTTCCATTCTATTTGTATTTACTTTGAAATAAAGGACAATGTTTGATTTACCTTTGCCTTTTTACCTATGACTGAGTCACTGGAACCAACAAAGTTTATTCCAAGTACTCTCCTGTGTGTTGCTATAACTATTCATTTTCGTAGTAATCATAAACTTAATGGGTAATTTAATTAGGTATTAAGCACTGTGGTCTGATCTGGCAAACTACCTGCAAACCACAATAGAAATTTGAGGATTTAATTGGATTAAAATCAGTTTCCAGCGGAATTGAACAAACAATGCATTAATTATAGACATTTTTAATTTATGCACAAATTACCAGACTATAAATAACCTCAACATTCTCTGTGTTTTGTGTTGATAATGTTCTTATTTTTCCCAGTATCTTTGTAAAGCCTACTAAGAGCTCCAATAGAGACTAACTTGGTCATTTATACAGGTCTTTTCTGCTGCAGATTTAACAGCTATCATACTGACAAAATATGCTCTTTGAGGAGCTTTGATTATGTGAGACACTGCACACCCTTTATTTAGCATCTGTCAGGTTCAGGTGTCTGTGTATCTAAAAGGAAGCTTATTTATCTAACAAACTTCTCAAATGTATTTTATTCTGGGATGATCTGATTTTCATTCTCTAAGAGAAAGTATTCTATGTGAAAATACTGGTTTAAAATAAAACAAAACATATTGCCAGAAATCTGGCAATATGACGGAATCCTATGATTTAATTTAAAATGTCGCCACATGCACTTGAAATCTGTTAATAATTATCATCTAAAAGGCTGAAGCTCTTCATCAACTGGCAGTAAATGCATCTTTAAAAAAAAAAAAAAATGAAAGACATATGCAGTTCAAAATTTACGTAATTTAACCAGAATAACAGTAACTCACAGTTAACTTTTTATTGAAACTACACTCATTTGGAACAATAATAAAAATTAGGAACTAGTATCAGTCTGAATCAGGTTTCATTTTGGTTCTCTAAAGGGTACAAAAGCATTTTTTCTTTCTTGTTCTATGTATCTAGTGATTTTCCTATTACTGCCATACATTCTGAAAAGTACTAAGTATATATACTGTCAAATCATTGTGCAGTTCATCTCAGTGGAGGAAATCTAGACACACAAGCCAAGCATTATAATAAGATTTTAGTAAAAACCCTTAACAGATAGAACATGTTGTTTCCAATGTTTCCTTTTTAACCTAGCAAAAGAATGCCTTGTGTTTTGAGTATTCTGTGTCAAACTTTAAGGTACTATGATCAAAGTATTGAGTTCTATACAGCCTTCCGATCTATAATGAAACTTTTGTTCCTATATCTGTTTAAATCTATGTTATGTCTCTCCACCAACTTAGATAAAAGAAATATGTGCTCTATAAAAGAAAGTTCTCTTCCTAAATATATTTATCAAACTTAATGTCTTAGGATTTCTTTGAAAAGTTGCTTCCATTTCCAGATCTCCTTTACTCACAGGATGTCATTTCTGTATTGCAGTTGCACCTATACACAGTGACCCACCTATATGATCACATATTAGGATACCTGCTAACAAATTGGTAAGGCAAGATTATTCCAAACATATTTCTGTAGGATTCTTGGTCCTCTTGTCTCGTGGTTTGGACACTGACCAAATGCCAGGCACAGA
Organism: Dasyornis broadbenti; assembly: GCA_013397935.1. Taxonomy (NCBI): domain Eukaryota; kingdom Metazoa; phylum Chordata; class Aves; order Passeriformes; family Dasyornithidae; genus Dasyornis; species Dasyornis broadbenti. The sequence goes on along the minus strand of VZRN01003459.1, from coordinate 2,238,721 downwards.
CGACAGCTGCTAACTCACTCTCCCCTGCCACAGCTGGGCAGATGAGAGAAAAAATAATTAAACAAAGAGGTCATGAGTCGAGATAAGTACCGGGAGAAAACCACTCCAAGGGCAAGAAAGGCTCAACTTTGAGTTACAGAGTGAATTTATTACTAACAGAGTCAGAGGAGGATAATGAGAAGTAAAATAAGCCCTTAAAGACACCATTCTTCCCCCCAGTCCCTCACTCTTCCCACCAACAACTCAGGGAACAGGGTGTGGGGGCTTTGAGCCAGTTCATCACCGAGATCATCTGCTGCTGCTCAGGGAGAGGAGTTCTTCCCCTGCTGCACCATAGAGTCCCTCCCACAGAAAACAGTTCTCTGTGTTCTCCTCCAGTGTGGGTCCAAATCTCACAGGCAGACGTCCTCCCAAAACTGCTACAATGTGAGCTCCCTCCATGGGCAGACAGTCCTTCCAAAACTGCTGCAATGTAAGCCACGGGCAGACAGTCCTCCCAAAACTGCTGCAGCATGGGTCCCTTTTCCACGGGGTGCAGTCCTCCAAGGACAGGCTGCTCCAGCCTGGAAGCAGGGGCCCCCTCTCTTCAGAGGGTGTCTCACTGTCTCCTCCAGTCATCCATCTGCTCCAGTGTGGGCACCTTCCCCATGGGCTGCAAGTGGATCTCAGCAATCCCTGTGGGCCCTATGGGCTGCAGGGGCACAGCTGCTTCTTCACGGTCTTCACCACAGCCTGCAGAGGAAATTCGGCTCTGGCGCCTGAAGCACCTCCTCCCCATTCTTCTCCACTCACCTTGGTGTCTCCATGTTGTTTCCCTCACATGTTCTCACCTCTTCCTTTTCTGGCTAGAAAAAAAATACTGCGTTCCCTTTGTTTTGACCTTTTTCTTAAATACGTTGTCACAGAGGCGTAACCAGCATCTCTAATTGCCCCATGCTTGGCCAGTGGCATGTCCATCATCTTCAGAGCCATCAGAGATTGGCTCTTCTGGACGCGGTGGAAGCTTCTAGCAGCTTCTCACAGGGGCCATCTTTATGGCCTCCTCACTACCAAAAGTTGGGCCAAGAAAAACCAATACATCTTGACTATTTCAAGACACTGAATAATGAGAGAAAAAGATCTGTAGCCATAGGTGAGTTAGGTCATTATTAATCAGATTTCAAAAACCTTCCAATTATCACATTTCAGAGTTTAATGATCTGGAAGCTATAAACTGAACAAAAGGATTAATTTATTTATTTACCAATTCATTTACTAGACTTATTTTTTCAAGTTAGTCTTTATTGTGCTCGCATCCCCAGTACTCAACATTTTGTCCTACATATTACCTGCAATGTTCATTTCAAATTCAAATTCTTTCAGTATGGTCTTCTTATCACTACATTCTAGTCTTGCACATAAGAAAATGTGACTCTCATCTTACTCTTGCGGCCTCCCATTGCCATCATAACACAAGTAGATAATAATAATGTATTTTCCTACATATTTAATAGAATCATGATTACGAAGTCATATTAAGTATCTAATATTTTTTTGCATGTCTTTCTTACATTTGAAAGTACAATAAAATTCTGCTTTTAACACAACTACTGAGTTTTTCAAACAAGATTAATCTTAGTTATCTATTCCATGATAATTTTAAAATTTGGAATTGATACCTTTTTGCAATCTTTTTATTTCTAAGTGTTTGAGTACTCATGCAGTCCAGAGAAATGTCTTCAAGAAGATTTTTAAGATTTAAAGATTTTTAAAGTTTGTAAATTGAACATTCAGCTTGTCCCTCAAAGACTATGGTGGAATGTCTGTCCTTGTCTTAGGTTACCATAGTTTTCCTTCCATAAGACACAGAGGAATAGTGATTGTTCAATGCTGTTCTGAGATTTAGAAAGTTGATATAATTTCTAAATTTTAGTTGAGGGCAAAGTTACATGATAAATATATTTCATCATGTTGTCTGCAATTTATCATTAGGAAACCACATATATCTAGACCAGATGTCATTATCGTTATAAGCAGACATTTTTGTTTGAGTCTACAAATCCATTTTTTATACAACTGAAGGTCCCTGCAGCTCTTTATGAAGACGTGATCTTGGTCAAATCATGTTATGTCATGTGAGAGAGCTGCTGAACATTTTTCAAGATTACAGGAATATTCTACACAAAAAAAAAATAAAAAAATATTCTTTTTGTTGTGCTTTCCAGTGCTGCAAAAAATTGTAGCATTGTAAGATGTATGTCATAATGTGCTAAATCATAGTATTATATACCAAGCTGAAAGAAAACATCATATGCAAAGCTAACTAATAATTCTTTAAAATTCTTTAATTATAGTCAATCCTATTAGATTTGTATCTAGGGAAAAAATAAGAAAACTATGAAGAATGGAATAGAAAGATCTATGGTTTCACATTTTTATGGAGAATTTAAAAAAAAAAGCATAAAAACAAGTCAGGGATATAATCTTGGGATAATAAAATACATGCAGAGACATGCTATGACAAAAATCATCAATATTAATCCTAAGCAGTTCTGATTTAATTTTTTCTTACAAAACATTCAAACCATTAAGGATGGGTTTCAGAATATTATTAACTACAGTCTAACGTATGCATAAGCAAAAATTCACTATTCAAATGCAATCAAATTTCCCTTATTAAAATGGGAGAGATAGAGTGGACTGACATTTTAAAAAGTGTGTGAGTGCCTAGCAATGTATTTTTTTAAAAGACACTAAAAATACCTTGATACCTAAGTCCCATTGGTTTCATATAGAGATGAATAAGTCATAGTCATAACTTTTGTGTCATGATGGTCTGGAAGAAGCCTAAAATGTAGACAAATAAAAATGTGCATATGTAAGTGAATACAAAAAAATTCAGAATACTACTGCTTTTCTCTTTCACTTCTCTTTCCTCTAAATTAATTTTTTTATTTTCTAATGCAGGTAATGCAGTGTGTCATTTAACACAGCAAAACACATCTGATTAGCAGAATCCAATGCCAGGAAGGGAAGCAAAATTGCATATTTCAGAAGAAGAATCCAACACAAGGAACACAGCTACACTGAAGCAAAATAGCTTATGAATTTGGATGCTAAATTAATGTGGTTTTCAAACTAAAAAGAAATCTGAACATAAATATTGAGTAATTAAAACAATGGAGTCAATTAAAGCATCCATTAGCTGACTTACAGGCAAAATCACAACTATAAATGTGTTTCTCAAAATTACTTCTTTATGAATAACAATTTTCAAACGTCTTCCAATGGTCTGTGCACTACACATAATTTTTACAAAAAAAATCTTTCTGGGCTTCCTTTACAAGTTTATTCTGTATATTCAATCTATAGCATTTAGTAACTGAGTTTCAGCCTAGTTCAGCTTTTCCTTTTTGATTTTCCCTACGTAGTATTAAGCAAAATCTTCCTATTAACTCAATATATTTGCTTCTATATTAAAAGATCTAACTAGTAAAATAAGTAGGAAAGAAGTACTAAGTCCACAATGAGGTCTGAAATATGTGAATGAGCAAAAGATTTCACTCTAACAGTGACATCTCCCAGTACTGTGCATGGAAAAACAGTACAAATGTGGTGAAAGATTAACTCAGCCTGTATCCTGCAGATGAATTTTGGGTTTATCTAGTTGAATATTCAATATTAAACACACAAGAACATGTTCAACTTTGTTATATTATTTTTCTTTCTTCAAAACATGTTGAAACTTTGAAGACATTTATTTCTCAAATTAATTAGAAAAAAAAAAACAGCAGTGAAGTGTGTTTAATTTTTGCGTGTGTGTTTGCTTCCAGAAACTAATACTTTTCTCCCTGCAATTGTAGGCAGCTCCCCCACCTTAGAAAATAAGAAATTTTGCTGTTCCCCATGCAATAGAATAGAGAAAGGAGGAAGAAGTGGCAGTGCTTTGGTCTCTAGACATACGGCTTATTTTTAACTTTGCGCTCTCCCACCCATCAAATATAGTCACACTGTCTTCCTTTTAAGACATTCAGTGCTCTGAATTTCAAAAACTCAAGCCACATTATTTAGCTAGGCACAGATTCAGTGAAGTGTTTGACTGTAAACATCCAAACTACATTATAGAATCAATAAAACTGAAAGTTTCTATCTTGCATTCAATATATCAACCTTTTTGCAATTATTATTTCAGGAAGGGCCGTACATGGCAGATTTGTCAAAACTAGAATTGATTTAGCAGATATTCACTAAAAAAATATTCTTTCTTAAGTTAAAATAATGAAATTAAAACTGAAAGATATGCATATGAAAACTATACCAGGTTAAAATAAATATTTTGGATTTCTGTACAATTCTGCTCCTATAGAAAATTATTCAGTTTAAATTTGTTCCTTGTGTTCTTTAAGGTACATTTTTAAAGTGTAAAGTTACAGTTTAAACCATTCAATACATGCAAAAGAAACTACATGTAAATTCTATTGTCCTTGTTTTTCTTTTTTTTTTTCCCTGGATATCACAAGACTTTTTCCTGGAACTAATTCATATGTCTCTCTCTTACAGTATGTAAAAACCATATGAGGTTTTCACACCAGTAAAAGCACTACAAGATACTTCAAAAAATGCCAAATGCTTTGACCATTTCTCCTCTGTACTTACACTGACAATTTTGACTGTATTATCTACATCATATTTTTTTTAAAAGGAATGCGATATATCAAATTGTTTTCCAAATGATCTAGGTACCAGATTGCCTGTTGAAACACAAGATTTAAATCTGTTTTCAAAATCCAGCTACATTCCAATTCAGATACTAGAATCTGTTTTAGGAACAGTTTTGAGAAGGATAGAAGCTGAAATAAAGAATTGGTATTAATATATATTAACCATATTATAAGAGAGAGGACTAATAGCAAATCAAACTAGCCTAGAAATTACAAACTGGTTATCAAGAAACATCAACTTGTAAGCAACAAAAAATTTCAGAAGATACTGTATGTATTGCCTGACTGGTGGCCATTAACAAGATATTAACCCAGTGATGAGCATTATACTTCTAGACTGGAAAATGTCAAAATAAAGCATGGATGCTTTGCAATGCTAAAGAAACACAATACAAAATTTATCTATTTAAGGAACAGAGAAACTGCCAATGAGATTGTAAATAAGTTTTTGATGTCAACTGGTGGTCCATCCTCCATAACAGGAATCTAACAGTAATCAAGACCTATTTCAGATAAGTTTCTGTCCTGTAAATTACACAGTTAACACAATACTGCACTATCAAAGAAGATAAGTCTATTCTGACAGCATTTTTAAAACTAATATCCTGGAAACAATAATTTTTTCTGTTTAGCTATCTTTCAAACATAAACAGCAGACCCAAATGCAAAGTTCAGCTTCCTCTTCTTCTACAGACTTTAGCACTCTTTGATTGCTAATGCATGCACTTTGCTCATTATAAATTAAAAAAAGGAGGCAGATTTCTACCTGAAGAAGCATGTCTGTCAAATGTGTGGTTAGCATGGTGTTTTTCATAAAATTCTGCCATGGATGGCTAACATGCTGATTAATGGATTTTAAGAACGAGTTTGCAGTTTTGAAGGATAAGTACTCTTTCCAATTTAGCAATCAAAAAATTGTAAAGATTTTTTCATCCTACAAATATATGCACATTCATTCAGAGTTTGTATATTAATATATTAATAAATGACAACTGCTACAGAAGGTAGTCTAGCATTAAATTAAATACATTTCATGACCCACTCACTGAAAATGTATTATCTTTTATATATGTTATGCATGTTAATCCAAAAGCCTATTTGTCTGAGTTAAAATAACCTTGAATAATTTAGAAAAACTTCCTGTTTGATAATGTTATAGTATTATGTAATTGTTCTATCAGTTAAAATTGTTTAAAAAAAAAAAAAAAGAACAAAGACTCTCCATCTGAAATTATCAGCACATAATATTTTAGTGCAAGTTATAGGACCAATAGGAGAAAATAGATTTGGATGTGATTCTTTAAGATATTTCTTGTCCTAGGACAGCAATAATTATGTAATCCATGCTTTAATTCTGGGGTTTTTTGCTACAAGTTTTTAATTATGAAGATGCAGCAACCTTCCCTGTATATGCTCATTTATTAAGCTATATTTATGATCCAATAGAAATCCCACATATAATCTTATTACAGCTTTTAGCCACCATGGACGGGAAAAAAATCAGATTCTTCTTTTTGAAACAGGCTACCTGGTTTTTGGAGAGTGCTATCTGTTCCTAACCAGCCCTCCTCTTAGACAACGTATCTCCAGGTGTTTCATTCTGTTCTCATTAATTAAGTTTTCCAGAGTTTTCTAGAGTTCTAGTCTTCATGTGTTTCTCCAGATTTTGGACAGATCTCACCATTTTCTTAAAGGTCAGTTTCCAGAGCTTATGTCAGGGATTCATCTATGAAGACAGTTACTCTTAGTACATATTTCTAGAAATTTTTATATCTAAATGTATTTTTTAAAAATGTATATAGGCTAAATTCAGTATTTGCTACTGTACTCATAAGCATGTAATACATGTAAGGACATCTTTTTCTGTTTAATTTTTAGTTAACTGTGTAAGATTTTTTGATCTATGGCAACTTCACAGGGAATGCCACCTTATATCTCTTTTAACAGTAAGCCAATAATGGCTATTCTTTTAGTAAGGTAACCTGAATAGATTTTCATCTTTCTTATGAAATTTTCACTTAGACCTCCTTGCTTCCCAGCTTGGCTTGCCAAAACATCATACAAGACAATGACAAAAATCTTAGTTGGGTAATGATATTGTCATATATATTTTCATCTTCTGAAAGTTTTGTTTGCCTGCTCTAGAAGGAAATTAAATTGGTTTTGTATGATATGCCTAGAATAAATTCAAATTGGTCAATTTTCTTCTACTTTCTTTCCCTCCATATGTGCAAATACAGTTTATTTATTATCTGTCCCAGTGTTTTTCTGGAAACTGAAATTATTGTTGCATTTCTATAATTCTTCAACTGCTTTTTCTAAAAGCCTGAAAATAAAAATCATCACTTTTCAATCTTCTGGCACTTGGTCAGTTCTCTACATGTTCTCAAAGATAAGTGTTAATGAATGCATAAATATATCAAATATTTGAAGAAGCTTATTTTTTCTCAAGTAGCCTCCAACTGTTGCCTATCCACTGTACCCTGAATTCTTATTCATACTTATTCATTCTTATTCATACAGTAATACCTGCAGTGGATTTTTAGGGGGACAGACACTGAAAGATTATGCTCTCTAATCATTGTTTGTTAACAGCTTTTTGATTCATCCAAGAATTAATATTCTACTTAGCTTTTATCCTACCAACAATGCATCTACAGTTTAATTGTACTTAAATTATTATAATGTTTTTAAACTGGGTTCATCTCATACCTAGTGTTCATTCACCAAAACCTACAAATGAAGAGCCTGAAAAGTTTGAGTCACGAACAACAGAAAATATTTAAACCAATCTAATAAGAAATCACTGTTTATCAAGAAAGCATTTCAAGACTTAGGAGAAAATGGCAGGTTAAGGGTTTTTCTTCAATTTTAATGCACTCTATGCATCAGGCACTTAAAATAAGCCTGCTGAGAAACCATAGCAAAGTGAAGCTGAAAGAACGTGGAAACAAGTACTGTCAAGAATTTACTGCTCACATCTTGAGAATAATTTCTTCTTGCCAACTGTTCCAAAACTGGAAATCACCTCTTCTCACTACTGGGAACACCTCAGTACCTTTTGCTGTTTTGGACTAGGAACAAAGTCTTTGGGAATGCAGAATAGTAAGCCCATATAAGTAATACAATATTAATATTTACTGTGAGACTACAGACAATTCTTAAGCATAACAAATAATATTTAATACTCTTCCATAAAAGGAGAAAATTCACAATCTGAAAATATTAGCCAATACATCAAAGCACACATAAAATGACAAAGCATTGATTTTCCTGGAAGATCAGTAGCAGCTGAAGTTTTCTGCCAACTATACACTTTATTACAATAATAAAAAAAAAAACCTTTTTCTTTTCTATTTTTTTCTCTTCAAAAATACTTCTTCCTAAAATCATTATGAAAGTTAATTTGAATAATATTTGTGGATGATCTTTTCCTAGATATTTACGTATTTTATTAATAGCGTAAATTAGAAAATTGTTTATTTCCATCCTGAGAAAAGTATGCAGTCACAACAATGGTTTTATTAACTAGCTATAAATTTAAAAAAACACAAGCAAACATACAAACAAGTAATTTTTTAATATGTTTTCTGGCACTACTGAGCTGTATTTACTGACTATATAGAAAACTAAGCAATCAGGTTTCAGTTAAACAGAAACATGTTAAAAAACTATAGCAATTTATTTTTCTAGCACTGTTACACAGAAAAAGTGACTTTTGCCCTATGTAATCCTTTAAAAAACACATTTAAAAGTATAGATTTCATTATTTCCTAGGGTATTCACATCTTACCATAATACAATTGCAAATCAAATTCTTTAAATCTAGGCAGAGGTTAGAATGCATCCTGTTCTGTGCATCTGTACATTTTTTTGGTCATGCACCAAGTCATCTTAATTGAACTAGTGCACACTGATTATTTAAACACAGAAAAGAAAGTGACTTGATGTATTCTAAGAACTTTAATAATAATATGTGTAAAGAGAGGCACCAGAAAAATGACCACAAAAAAAGCTGGGGCCTCAGCAGTGTATCTTCAATGTGGTGCACAAAGGTAATAAAACAATACGCTAATGCAAATTAATCATAATATATGCAGGTTTCAAACTAGAATTCATAGGTACAGGTTGAAAGACAGTTTTTAGCACTAGCTCAATATAAATGGGAAAACTTTTCAGTTGAAAATATGGCACTAAAACAATATATAAAGTATGGTAATACCTCAACATTTACAGAAATAGTAACATGAAAGGAAAAATCCTTAACATTATTTTTTTATTTATATGTTATTGGATGTGTCAAGCATGTCTTATCAAAGAAATTTGACTTCTTTAAAGTCGAAACTGCTTAGAATAATTTCACTCATCATTCAAAAGTTTAAAAAGTTAAAAATCCTTGTTAATTTGTTTACATTCAGTTTTTCTTCCTAACTATGAATATTTTTAGTATTTTGATATAATAGGGGAAAAAAATTGTATTAGTCTGCATTCTTATTACTACATTACTGAACTAGGCTTTAAAGTATGCATGTAAGTGATTTTAAAAGGACTGTTTCTTCCCTGGACCTTTAAAACTCATTTGGAAATGCTGGAATACATTTTTTTGTGACACTTCAGTACATCAGTGTAAAAAAATAATATTTCAGTTGGAAAATTTTAAAAAATCCCATTAATATGATAAATTTTAAACATAGTCATATCTTTTAATTAAATCACATTTAAAAAGCTGATCTGAACTTAGTTAACTATGAGGTGCAACTGAAGAAGTTCCCTTTATCAAGCAGAAGATCAAAGAAAGAATGAAATTGCACTGGCTGGTAAATTACTTAAAAGCTGTTTTGATTAAAGAATAGCAGCTAATAATCAATTTAATTGCATTAGAGTCAGCATCCCACTGATAATAAAGCTGGGTATATAGTTAACACGTGCTCTATAAATGTATTTACATTTGATTGATTTTATGCAGTTCTGGACACAGATTTGCACTACAGAGGCTTGTGGGATAAAGCTAATCTTGACCTAAAATTTATGCTTTAAAAAAAAGCTCTAATTTAAAGAATAAAAAAGAGGAGGGAGAGGAAAAAGAAATAAAACCTAAAAGATTTCCAAGTTATAAACAGAAGTGTGTTATCCAGAAGCAGAAGTCCACTATCTTTAACCTGATTTCCACTACCTTTAACTTAATTACCACAGTATAATCATCAACCAATTTCTTTGAAGAAAAAAACTCAAGGTACACACACAAGACTGAAACTCATTAAACAACTAAAATTTTTACATAGGCATTGACTATTAATCTTTTGTATCCTGAATTACGTTCAAATATAAGCTGCATATTCTTCTATTTTGTTCAGATTTCATTGCAAAAGCATTTTTAAGACTTCTCTAAGGTGAAACTTTTTTTTTAGAAATAACAACACACCTCATGAAAAAAAAAGTTTGGTTTACAGCAGAATGGTATATGTAATCCCTTTTTTATCCTTTCATACCTTACCTCGCACCAGGTTAAAAGACTTTTGCATGATCACTCTAGGCCAACAGATGCCAAATTTATCTTAAGGATTATGCTCTTTAAAGAGGTGATGGATGTTTAGTCTCTCTTTTTTTTTTTTTTTCCAGGTTGAATATGACTACATCTTTGAGTGACAGCCTTGCTCTATATTTGTGGAAATAAATGACTTGTGATAAGAACAGGGACCTCACAGCCATCTGCAAAATATATGGACCAGTCAATTCTCTCAGACCAATTCTTGATAACCTTCTAGAAAGAGAACAGACACAGTTGCAGCTGCTTTGTTGAGTCATGTCATAAGAGGATTTCTCCACCTGTACCTATAAGGGCAAGTCAAGGTTATCTCGTCTTTAAGGATAAATGTGAAAACATTGGTGATTGACCTATTGTACCCTTTTTACTTCTTTCTTTAGAATTCAAGGGTCCTGATTTAAGTGGCTGACATGTGGGGACATTCTTATCCTCTGTGACTGGTTTTCCAAGTCAGGCCAGTGGGAAAGCAAAGAATATTGCAGACCAACCTTGACGCATATTTGCTCAGATACAGGTCTAACATCATGCTGGATAGTTCTTCAGTCTGATTACCTCAGCTCATAGATGCTATTCAGAATGATTGAAGTTATCATACTATGTTTCTGGTATTTATTTCCAAGACTATTGACTATCCTGTAATATGACTACACCAGAGCAATCACAAATGTATCCATATCTGTTTGACAATGTACTGGGGAACCCTAGCCTCATTGCAAAGAATCCCTCCAAGGTTTGAAAATCAAGTCATTCTTTCTCCTCATTTGTTTAGGATCTACCAAGTGCCTGTATGCATTTTCTGTCTGACTGTGAATTATGCAAAATAAGTTTAAAGAATTAACATGCATTAACAATATGCAGGCTTTCTGCATATCAGAGGTACAAGGAAGTTTTGTACATGAATATTAATCTTACTGCTCTGCATGGCATCCAAGAAGATCTTCCCGCATAACACATAAAATAAGGGGTTTTTTTATATAAGTGAGGATAATGGACTCTCTTTTCAGGTCTTTTGGAGCGTTTTAAAATATTGTTTTAATGTAAATTGTATCTAAAATTGAATATAATATCATCAAAAATAACTAGAAATTTCAGTGTGAAGAACGAATGATCTTAAGAGCATCTTTCTTCAATATCTAGCAGATTATAAGCAAATCTTTCTTGAAAGTTTGCTTACACCTGAGCTCAGGAGCACAAACTTTGACTGTTGATGAAGGAGAACAAATTAGAATAAGGGAAAAGTTTAATTTCTATTTTGAATGAATTCTTACTTACCTTTCAGATTCTCATAATTGATGAAAATTTAATGGCACACAATAAATTGCATATTTCTTAATTTAGGCCACTTTTAATTTCATAAGGGTTGATTTATTATCATAGAGTGAATTGATAATCAGTCATATTCCTATAAATTTTATGCAGTCTTTCAGCATCACATTTCCTATTTACTTTACTTTGTTTTATAAGATAATGTCAATCCTCCCAAAATATCTACTCGAGTGGAAATTTCCATCTTACGAAACTACTGTGTCTTTAATAACCCCTATAAAAATTGTAGTGTATAATGTTGATTGGCATGAAAATCGTTGATTTTGTTTTTTTCAAACTGGTTTATTTCCCAGAATCTACTTGGGTTTTGCCTCTTCTGTTTCTGTATTGACCACTAAAATATAATTGATCTTCTGCCTCCAAATTCCTGCTGTTTCATGAGCTCTGTTATGGTTCAACATAATCTGTTTCCCACTGACGTTGAAAAACATAATAAGGTCACAGCAGGGAAGATTTAGCTTCATTAAAACATTATTATTATAAAAAATAAAATGATCTAAAGTAAATTGGTTCCGTCCTTGTGGTACAGTTTGCATATATACGCTTTAATCTGAGCATATAAAGCAGCAATGAATTTGTAGCCCTATTACATTACAAATGATTCTCCTTATCTTTCATTTCATGGGAACCTCTAGTGGCAGATGAACTTTCCAGGTGATATCTACTTTTGTTGGATAAAAAGCTATTAAACCTCTCTGGAAAACCCATTCAATATAAATGTTTATTTCTCTCTCTACATTGTTTTGATTTTCCCTGTGTCCAACTAATGTACATGGCAGAATTACTAAAAGAAATGAGGAAACAAGGAAATTAATTTAAATTTTGACCCTCTCAGACTATCATTTACCATCAAAACTCATAAGAAAAGGACTGGGCATAAGATTTAAGATAGAGAGTCAGTAGTTGCTCTATTAATCTAGTTTAACTGATACTAAAATCTGACAGAACGAATTACAAGTTGCAGGCAGGAAAGCTTATCAATTCATTACTACTTTCAAGGTTCTCCCTTCTCTTTCTCTTTGCCTTCAGCTGCTGGCAAAGGATAGGCTTTTGCAGTTCAATTTTTCACTTTATTTTTGACTGCTTTTAATTAAATTTGATGGCCTGCTTCTGCACCAGGGAAGTTATTGGAATTGCACAGCATTTTGCTGTTATAATGATGGCTCCCTTGATGTCTGTTCATTATTAACTGCTTTTCAAAATGCTTCTCTCAATTTTCATTTTATAAATATTTAAATAACTCTGAATTTTTATAACATAAATATCTGGGCCTTAGCGATAGGAATTCTATTGCCTATTTAATATGTTTTACATAGTAATATGATTTTTAAATAACGATATACATTATCATGTTAATTGGGAAAGTGTTGTCCGTAAATCATGTTACTTGTAAGTGTCAGCAGAAATTGTAGTCATATTTCAAAGCAGCAGTAATCAATGAATTAGTCAGTAGTTTGGGAACTATTGCTTATGTGACTATAGTTTTCACACATCTTAATTATTTAGAGCAATAGAAAAGTAAATAAGATAAAAAAAACCAGAACACTTATGATCTTTGCACTAGAAATGATACTACAGGGATTAACTTCAATGCCTCTGAAACAGATTTCTATTTTTAGTACAAATTTACCATAAAAAAAGGGTAGAGCAAAAAAAGGGAAGGTTTTTTCCTTACCATCACTTTGAGACATATGAAACAAGAGACTGTTTACTGTTAAGACACTTGAAAACCTGCAACAGGCAGGACTTAGTTCTTAAAACAAATTACTCCTTTTTACCATTTAATGGGTCAGCTATGCTGTCTATAATGCCCTGTCTTCTGTGGCCAGGAAGCCTTAAAGAAATATAATAGTCTTCTAAATATTAAAGAAAAGTATTTGCACATCCTTTCTGCATTGACCAGTTCTTTGTCCTAATACAAGTCACACTGTCTTCAGTGAAAATTTTCTCACAGCAGAGATGCATGAGTATCAATAATATTGGCAAAATGTGGCACAGCACTACTTAGTAGTGAGCAAATTTTGCCTATTGAATGCAAAAAGATGGAGAATAAGAAGCTGTTTGCCATGTACTTCTGAGGGCTTAGAAATATTTTAGAACATTTATTTTCCAACAAACAGAAATTTTTAATTAGTTTGACAAAAGGCTTGTCTTCCTATTTGCTAGTCTTCCTCATTACTTTTATATTGGATTTTTTTTATTATTTTTTTCTGTTTTCTTTCATATGGGCTCACTTACACTCTCTTTGGTTTCAGGGATTATCTGCTGTTGCTAGGTCCTCACCTAGATTTTTTACTCATTTAAAATAATGTTTTGGGGTTTTTACCTTTATTTTAACAAAACAGTAATCATACATAAAAGGCGGAAATTATTAGTTAGAACTATGCTTTACATAATCAAAGTATATGTGTATACTAGCCTTGCACAATCATTCTGATGGAGCATTTCTGTATAATCACACTAAAAAAATAATTAAAAATTCTACAAAAAAAGATAAATTCAAAGTGTACTTAATTCCTGTACAGACATTCAGAGATCAAATGGTTAAAGTTTGGTTAAGATTAACTTAATTTGATGCTTAATCTAAGTCCGCGCTGGATGCATTTACACGGCAACTGAAACCAAAAGGCACAGAAATTGTCCGTCATGACAGTTGAAAAAGGCAGTAATATAGTTACATACTACAAGTGCAGCAAGGAAGATACTTTTCCATTAAAGTAACACAGCCAGGTATATCCATATTTGATTTAATAGTGTCAGCTGTGGTCAATCTGCACTTAAGACTCTTTTCCAGTTTAATAATCTATACGCACATCTAAAATCCTTTACAATTTACATATTCAAGACTTTGGAATAAGTTTCAAATGAGTCCATTGTCCTCTGGTTTTCACCTTTTCCTAAATCTTGATATTTCCTGACATATTAGGGGCAAAAAAATGTGACACCCTTAATTTACTTATGTTTTAGGGTTTCCCATTTTCAATAATGTTTATATAGCCCCTTCAACTTGTCAGCAGGTGGTATCCCATCTGTTGCACACAAATCTTCTGAAAATGTCATACTTTTGCAGGAAAACAGTCCATCATGATCCAGCTGTCCATTAACACGGTAAGAATCCCAGTGTTCTGTCCCCTCTGATTGTCCTGCCCTCTACAAGGACTACCTTAAACACTTCAAAGAAAATACAAATAAACTGAAGAATCTCCTGCACATTAGTTACATCTAGCTAGGACAGCATCTCTTCTGTGTTTAGCCACATTTAATGGAAGTGTATTTTTTCCAGGTGGTCCCTACTAAAAAAGGAAATTGCATTTAAAGTAACAATTACATAAAATCAGAAAATTTTCTTAATTATTTTATAAATTATTTTGCCTGAATAGCTGCTGTCTTTCCAGCTAACGGTGTACAACCTTTCTGATCAGACAGGGGACAGACATACACTACTTGTACTTTTTTGTGGTTTTAAAAGCACATAGAGTCTAAGCTGAATTCACATGCATGGTGGTTCCAGGCCATGTGTCCTTCGCAGCCCTGAGGAGCAGAGGAGAGTAGCTGGA
Source organism: Dasyornis broadbenti (assembly GCA_013397935.1). Taxonomy (NCBI): domain Eukaryota; kingdom Metazoa; phylum Chordata; class Aves; order Passeriformes; family Dasyornithidae; genus Dasyornis; species Dasyornis broadbenti. Next base: position 2,223,593 of record VZRN01003459.1, on the reverse strand, counting down.
GTGAAGACAGAAAAAAACTGTAGTTTCAGTCTGAAGAGCTGGTCACAGACAGTGAAGCCAAAATATTTGAATGGAGATGTAATCTATGAATCTATTATGTAATCATCAGTCCTTGATCTTCTTTTTGCTGAATGTGAGCAGCCACATTCGGCATTTTAAGTTAATACATGTATATCTAAGAGCTGTACTGTGGTCCTCTGCAAACTAAAAGTTCAGTTTGCATGAGATCTTTCACTGATGATACAATAGGTCATCACCAAGGACTGAGCGTCATGGGGAAACCTGAAACTCACCAGGTCTGGAATAAGTTTCACACAGTTTTCAGAAGAGACCTCCAAAGACAAATGAAAAAAAACCAGATGCATTAGCTGCTCACTTGGAACATTGCCGAGCTTTTCACAACCTCACTAAATGTGTTGAGATGGAGGGATCAGGTGTTATGTTTACTGCTAATATGCTTTGAAGCTGTAAAGGTTTAAACATGATTTTTGCTGCAGTGAGCAGTGTTGTGTTTGTGTGTATATAGGCTGTTTGCCAATCTGACTGACACTATTTGAATGCAAATAATTTACAAAGAACAGAAAGTCAGATTTAAACTGCTTTAAAATAAAGGACACACAGCATCAAACTACAATGGTTTGTGAGGTTCGGACTGACCACAGATAAAATCTAGGGAGGTTTGTTTTTCTAAAATATCTGCTTGTGTGTTTGATTTGAAATGTTAACAATTAATTCAGAATTTGTTTCCTGTGAGTTACAGCAAACATTCCTCAGTGAAAGAACTAAACTTTTCTTCAGAAGTAATTCAGTCAGCAAGTATACTGCTATGGATAATATATTTATTCCAATATGAAAGTAAAAATCAGTACCAGATAGGAAAGAAATAAGAAATGTAATCGCTTTAAAAGGATGTGACTTTTAGATTTCATTATCTATTTATTTTAGGGTTTGAGTCAAAAGAAGCTGTAGAAAGATGACACAAAAATGTTTCCTGTTATTTTCTGTTCGATAAAATCCAAATAATTTTGGTACAAACAGTATGTATTTTATTCCAACATATTGAGGTGAAAACAACATAATTTTTGTGACTGCTCCTACATTTAGAGCAAATAAATTAGCAAATCTTTATGGTTAAACATCTGCTTCTGAATTTGAGTAAGACCCATTAAAGAAAAGCTACAGAAAAGAATATGCAAAATATAAAGCCTAATCAAAGACAGGTATCTTCAGAGATAAGGGAAGGTGTCATTCCCTGTCACTGTAAATGTGGTTATGCTGGCAAAGTAAAACCTTGAAAAATGCTTTAAATGAGTGAATTTTGCTATTTGTATCAGTTCTGACATTTCTAAGTCTCACATGTAAGCAATTAATGTAAGAGATAATGCTTATTTAATGAATACCTAACATTTTATGATAGAATTTTTTTACTAAGTCATATTCTATGTTATCCACAAATCAGATAGAGAACACAAGCAGCATAGAAAAGACAACTTCTTTCTCATAATAATGACATATCAGTCTTTAGTACTAGAACAAGTACTTATAGACTGAACAGTGCTCACGGTGGTATAGTAAATAAAATCTTCACAACTGCCAGTAGCAGACTACAGGCCTTATGCTCATTTTGCAAATTTTCAGAAATTAAATCCATCAGTCTCAGTTTATCTAAAACTGCCGTGACTTGCCTGAACTTGTGCTTTAACTTGTTTAGATATAATCTTTTCTCCTGACCTGCCTGTTTCTGACTTGTTTACTTGGAGGTTTTGGATTGTTGAGGTTTTTTGCTGGTTTTTGGTTTCTCACTTAAAGGTTTGTGGAGCAGACCCCTTTCTGGGAGCGGGCTGGGCTGCTGCCACCTCTCTGGTGGCAGGTTGCTCAGCTGCCACTTCCTGTGTGACAACCCGGGTCACCGCAACAGCCAGGGTATGCAGATATGTAGTTATAAAAACAAAAGCTCAGCTCAAACTGGTATTGATCAGAGATGTCAAAAAACTACAAGATACTGTTCAATGATGACCAGAAACAGAAGGAAAATATCGGCCTCCTCTTAAAAAGGAGATGTAAATCAGTAACCAAAGATTCTGAAAAGGCAGAAGTTTTCAACACTCCGTCTGCATCAGCACTGCTAGACCCTGGGAAAAAAAGTCCATGTTGAAATAAATACAAACTCACCTTCATGGAAGAAAGAATTGGTGAGTAAATTTTCCAGTAACTTCACCCCTACAAATTGATGGGCCTGATAATATCACAGGGCTCTTAAGAGAGCTGGCTGATGTCATTGCAAGGCCTCTCTCCACATTCATTCTTTGAGAAGTGGTGAAGACTGGGGGACATCCCAGAAGACTGGAAGGTGGCAAATGTAGTTCTATTGACAATGTCTTAAAGGAGGATCCAGGACAGTTTAGGTCCAATGCTACTTCAGTCCCTGGGAAAACTATGAAGTGAATCCTCCTGGGGGCTGTCAGAAGTCAGATGAAGCTCCTGACAGAGAAAAGGTAACATGGATTCACCAAGGCTAAACAGAGCTTGACAAATTGAATGGTTTTCTACAACAAGGTAACCTGCCTGGTTGATGTAGAGTAAGCAGTGGACAGGGTCCACCTGGATTTCTCCAAGTGATGTGCAAAGTGGTATCAAGTATACCCTGGTGAAGTATTCTGACGCTACCAAACTGCATGGGCAAACGGACACTTTGAAAGGGAGATCTACTCTTCAGGAAGACCTCAGTAGGCTGGAAATAGGGGCTAACAAGAAATATGGGCTCATGACATTCAGTGAGGAGGAGGTCTTGCACCTCAGAAAAGATCCAGGAGTGTAAGCTGGGATTGACCTGGTTGGGAAACAGCTCTGTGGAAAGAGACCTAGGTGTCTTGGCTCAATATGAGTGAAGAGTGTGTTGCTGCAGCAAAAAAAGTCAGAAGGATCCTTTGCTGTGTAAACAAGGGTATCACCAGCAAAGACAAAGAGGTTATTATCATATAGTTGTGGGTCGTGGTTCATCCTTCCCTCCCCATCAGGCCACACTACAATCTGAGAAATGTTCATTGGGCCTTGGTCTTGATGAACAGCATCTGGGCTCAGGTCCTCTTGAGGCAATCAGAAACACTCTCTGTTCCCATCCCGTGAACTACTTCTGTCTAATGAGCTCCTGTTTTTAGCAAACAGTCTTTGCAACTTTTTTCCTTCACCTGAATAACAACTCTAATGGAATACTATTTTTGTTATCAAACTTTCAAAGAGAGTTACTGACCTGAATTGTGCCCAAGATGGAAAATACTATGACTAAAACCTGCTCTCTTGTAGCCCTACAAACAGCAATCAACAGTGAGACTCTTTGAGGTCTCCTTGACCACTGTGGGCTATGATCACCAAACTCCCTCTGACCGGGATGCCTCTCAGAGCTAGTGAACCCTCAAGTTTTCTACACTCAGAGGATTGCCAAATGATGATAACAACAGAATGCAGAACATGAATTGATAATCCCCATTCCTCGAGGCTTAATCCTTAGCCCATTGAGAAGATGAAAAGGCAAAAGAATTGAGTATTTCACTGAATTTGAGGGAAATTTTTCACAGGTACTTTTTATAGACTCTTTATGTCTATTTGCATGCAAGTGTGCTATATCTGTCTATCTATCTATTTGCTAAAGCAAATGTACTAGGAATATTGCTCTAGAGATTCTTAAGTACTTCAGATTTGTAAATAAGATAGGCCTGTTTTGGTATGGTAAGTTCTACATGAATCCTTTGCTAAATTGTTTGACTTATTGACTAAGTTTAAGTTAAGAGTTGTTAAGACTAAATGCTGTTAAGCGCTGTTAAGTTAAACTGAGTGATGTTGGGCCTTTAGGCAAAGATTGTGAAATCAAGTCTGGGTTCAGTTTAGCATGGGGATCTACCCTGAACCTTGTGACTCAACAGGAGGGTCTTTCATTTTTCTATTTATCCTTGCCTTTACCTGTCCTTTTGTCTCTCTCCTCCCCTCACCGGCCCCAACAAAAATAATCTTGGGTTTATTTTGATCTGGATTGATTGACTTTGGATTTTTGCTTGTTTTTTTTCTTGGTGTGCTTTAGTGAGCTAGTAAGTAGTAGTGTGAACCTTGACAATGAGCTTTGTTGTTCTGTCACTTTTATATTAAACCTGTTTTTGCCAATGCCTTTGCTGATGATTCTTTGGGCGACCCTAAAACACTCATTTGCAGCACCCACTCAGTGCTTTTCAGGCTGGACCTGAGCATTGTCTTCAATTTTGGTCCACACTGTATAAAAAAGATGTGGGCTGGCTGAAGAGGGTCTAAGGAAGCACCATACAGATGATGAAAGGACTGGGAAGCCTGACATATGAAGAAAGGCTGAGAGAATTGAGCTTGTTCAGCCTTGAGAAAGGAAGGCTTAGAAGAGACCTTATCACCATGTTTCAGTATTTAAAGAGTGACTACAAAGATTCTGGAGACTCCCTTTTTAGAAAGAGTCATATGGAAAAAAGAAGGGCTAATAGGTACAAGTTACAACTGAGGACAATCTGATTATGTGCAAGTGGAAAGTTTTTTTTACAACTATCAGACTTCTGAATAATATCTCCAGGTAAATTGTAGATTCCACAATGTTGGACACTTAAAATTCAGATGGACAGGGTGCTATTCAGTCTTGTCTAGACCAATGTTTTTGACAAGAAAGTTTGGACCAGATGATCTTTGACATCCCCTTCTAATCTGGTGTTTTACAATTCTATAATGATTACTGACACAAATCCTCTAATAATATATCTTTTGTTTATACTTTAGAACAGAATAGAACAGAATAGAATACTTTAGTTGGAAGTAACCTACAAACATCTAGTCCAACTGCTCAGCCACTTCAAGGCTGATATAAAGTTGAAGCATATTACTAAGGCCATTGTCCAAACGCCTTTTAACACTGACAGGCTTGGACCATCCACCGCCCCCCTAGGAAAACTTTCCAAGCTTTGACCATCCTCTAGGTGAAAAATTGCTTCCTAATGTCCAGTCTGAAACTCCCCTGGCACAGCTTTGAACCATCCCCACTCGTCTTATCACTGGATCCCAAAAAAAAGAGTTAGTACCTCCATTTCCACTTCTCAGAAATCTGCAGAGAGCAATGCGGTCTCCTCTCACCCTCTTTTTCTCCAAATTGGACAAGCCCAAAGTCGTTCGCCATTCTTCACAGGACATGTTTTCCAGCTTTTACATGAGCTTTGTTGCCCTCCTCTAGATGTATTCAAAGATCTTAAAAGTCTTTTAAATTGTGGGACCCAGAACTGCTCCAAGCTATCCAGATCCCTCTGCAAGTGTTCTTGTTGCTCAGGAGTCGACAGAACCTCTCAGTTTGATGTCATCAGCAAACTTACTTTCTTTCCTTCTACATAATAATAAGGTCTGGACCATCAATAGTATTTTATTTAAACTGTCAATATTTCAATGATACTAAAAAGAAATTTTTTTTTTTACATATAAAGATATTGCCTTTTCACCCTTAATAAGATTTTCTCACCTTAGCATAGAGGTAAACAACTACATAGTCACATATATCAGCCCTGTGATATCGGGGTATCATCCATGCAGATAAAAACTTCTAAGAAGTTTTTATAGAGAACATGTACACAGATATTTCCAGAGGCAAGTCACCTTGCAAAACGTGGCAACCTTTGCTAGAAACTGAAGCAACAGCAAATCATGGCCTTGTCAATCATCACTCTGCTTTCTAGTGACAGAAGCAATAGTTTATCTTGAGTAAAAGCTATATACTTTTTAAAAAATAATTGACACAACAAGAGATTTTATCCAAGCTTTGCCTAGGATGTGACTGAACAGTTTTAGCTGAAACTTTAATGTTCAACTCAAGGAAAATAACTTTGCATGAAAACTGACAGCTTGAATGTCTGCACAAAACTCTTGTGAGATCAGCTTAACATGAACAGATAGTATCTGCCCAAATTCATATCACACATACACACACGCACCTCATCCCAGAACTCAGGTATATTACCTGACTTAAAAGATATATAGAAAATCCTCAGTAATTCTCTTAAGATGTGTGTATCATATGAAATACAGATGCAGAGCAGCCTTCTCATGATGCCAGTCTGTACAATATGACCAAAAAATATCTGTATTACCATTTCTATATATCAATTTCAAAATTTTTTACCCTTTTAAAATACAAATATTTGTGTGTGAAACTGAAAATTACTTGTTTTCTATATTACTGAAAGTGTTGCACAAAGGACAGCTTCATTTTCAAGGCCCTAACAGAGGATCTGGAAAGGTATCTCCGTGGATTTCCATATATTTCCTGTATAACACTGGGGAAATTAATTCCTTTTTCCACACCTGAATTACACATTTCCATAAAGAGAAGAGTCATTTCACTCCACAGGAATTATGAAAATAGAGGATGTCAGGATTTTACATGTCATGATACTGATATTACTATATTCACATGCCATGTCTGTTTAGTCTGCTCATGGTTTGCTTCATTTATTGTGTAGTTTGTATGTGTATTGCACGTATAGTACATTAACCATCAGCAAATTCTGTACTTATAAATATGCAAAATTACTTCAATTTCTATCTTTGTAGATGTTCTGGTTTCAAACACTTAAGAATATGTTATTTACATAAACACTCTACTATTCAGAAGATACTTTTAAACTTATGTAAAATGCTGTCAAGCCTTAATTTTAATATATTAGCAGGCCTTAGTTTAAGAATTTCAGACAGAATTTTCATCATGCTTAAAGAGAATCAGTTTCCTGTTTTATCTATATTTAACTTTTAAACTCATTATTGATGAACAAACAATAAACTGAACTTCTTACCCTGCAGACAATACCATGTGAAAAACAACTCCAAAACTGGTAATAACAAATGCTGCTCATACTCACTACCTACCTGTTCAAAGCACTAAAAAAAATAGGAAGACAGAAGCTAAGCTTTCTTCTTGCCCTTATTTATAGCCTGAAAAAATCCAGAGAAATGTCATCAGTGCACACAGTTTCTCTTTTCCTGTGTCTAGGGGAACTTTCAGTTCAGTATGTGTCCAAAGTCTATTATCTTCACACATATAAATGGAACAATTATATGAGATTACAAGATTAAGAGACAAATCATAACCAATTAGGTCTTGTCAAATTTTGTCATCACACAGGACTTCAGTAAAGCTGCTAAAATGTTAACCTTGACCTTCAGCATGTATTAAAATCAGGTACTCTCTGTTGATAATCAGATAAGTGGTCTCTGTGGAAAGAAGACCTCATCCAATGAGAGTACTAAAAGCTTGTGAAAATCTGATCCTGATGTTATCCAGATGTAAAGTTTTAACCTTTCTTAGAGATGAAATCTGAAGCCCTGGAACAAAGGTCAAGATAAAAAGGTTCAATTTCTGGCTTAATAGCAGACTCCTGATGTCAAATGCTGGCTTTGCTGTGACCTTGTTTCCAAATGTAGAATGAATACAACAGTGTTTCTTTCCCTTGCCTTTTATTCTATCACTGAGACAAAGATGGCCTAGAAAGAGAATGATATAAAAGTATTCTGGTGTCAGGGTATTTTAAATTGCTATAATATGAACAGCAATAGTCTTAAACTCTATATCCTTCATTTTTCTGGGTTTTATTGTTATCACTCATTTTTAAGTGTTAAGCTAAATTGATTAATACACCCAGATTTTATTTTTAATCAAAAGAAATCTTTTGCTTTAACTATTCTACTTCGCTCACTGGAAATACTTGTGAAATATGTAACTTAACACACTCACTGTTCATCTGACATTTTTTGTGTTCCAGAGTATATAAATGTCTTAAATTTAGTATTGCACTCTATTTGTTCTGTGAATTATTTTCACCACATTCCAGTTAGTATTTGAGAGCTATTTGAATGGTACATACTGAATATATACCAATGTTAAAATGAATCTGGGTTGCATGTAGCTGCAGTCTGCTACAACATGCCTCATGTCCCCATTCAAGCCTAAATTTCTGATAATTTCACTTACTCTTCATACTTGTCCTCAAGAAGGTTATCTTGACATCCAAAATAAAAAGAGGTCCATATGTTAGAGAGGTATCTCAGCATCTCACTTTCTCAACATCTCAGGCTTTCTTGCAACTATTCTCCATCCCCAGACCACAGTGGTCAGGTCTAACTCCATTGCATCAATGTCTGTCTCATACTGTGGTACCCAAAGCCTGCCAGAAGTAATCTCACAGTATGAAAAACACTGCAAAATCACTTTCCCATATCTGCTGGCTGCACCGTTGCTAATGCAGTCCAGGGTATGAGACTGTTTTTTCTGGGTCTACTGCTGCATTGGGGACAGCCTAGTGGCACCAGAGCTCCCAGAGCCATTACTGCAGAGCAGCTCCCCAGCTGGTCAGCATCAGCCTTTACTCTTGCTTCCCAGATGCAGCATTTCACATCCATTTTCATGTCAGATAATTTGTCTCTGCAGAAGGCCTAACTTCTACAATATTGATCTCTTCATGAACATTTTAGATCTTCTGCAAGCATGAGGAGAGTGAAATCTGCACCATTATTCAGGCTATTAATGAAGAACAATGAACATTATTAGTCTCTGTATTTCTCCTAGGCAGAAAGCACAGCTTTCTGGTCACTATCTGGGCTTTGTATTGTGGATCATGACAGTAAGACCAGAAATCCAGGCCATTTTAACACTGTAGGTTGCTTATCTGGTTCATATATCACCAACCTGGTAACAGTGGTACTATGAAATCTTCATCAAAGGAATTACTCAAGTCCGGCTAATCATCAAGGCAATCACATTGGATAGGTATGATTTGCACAGACCTGGTTTTTCCCAAACAGGTTAAATAATGACTCTATGATCTAGAGCCACCTCTGTTCTACAGTTCACATAACAACTGTTAAAAAGTAAGATGCTACTTACTTGCCATATATGATTATTGTGATATTTCTAAATTAATAATTTAAATTTAAAATAAGAAATAAGTAAAATAAAGCTGCTATAAATAATTATGACCTCAAAGGGATGTGTATACCTTTCAAATTCCCCATTAAAGTGTTGAGGTTTACTTTTATTCATCACAATGTTTATTAACCCTGAACATTCCACAAATTTTTTTCCACACATAAGAAATATTTTGAGTTTGTGAGACACAGAATTTTAGCATCATGTAGTAAACAGAATGGATGAAAGATTTTTAAAAAAATATTGTATTGATACAGAAATAGTGGTGCTAATTTCATCTTGTATGTGATTGAGGAAATAAATAACATCAAATATAACTCCATATTGCTTCTGCTTATTATGTACGTATTTTAGAAGTAAAACTTTTTTGCTGCTTGAGAACTGCATAAACTTTTGGTTTTTTTGTCTGACCTCATAATAATGAAATATTGGATACATAACTTTAAAAAATATTCTTAGTCTTTATACTGCTAATGGCTGATTTGTGCCAGAAAACAGAAGAAAATTATTTGTTTCTAATATTTCACTTTTAACATATTTTAAAAGTACCCCCAAATCTGCTCCATTCACAAGCAACTGAAAAATGTTAACAAAATTAATAAATTGGCAACTAGAAAAATTATGTATATTTACATATACCTATATCATATAAAGATATGTGTATCTGCCAGTGTCCAGGATACCTGGGCAATGGTCACAAGATAATTATATTCTAACTTGAGATCTTTCCTCTCTCGAAGTATGTATCCCATTCAAAATTGGCTTTTGGCAAAGATATGTCTAAATCATATGGGATCTTGCTTATTAGTTGCTTCATCTTGCCAACAATTAGATAATGACAAAGAACTCCCCTTCTCAAAGGTTTTTTTCAGTTTATGGTCTTGCTAGGCTTCATCTTTTTCAGTAGCTACTATGAAACTCCTTTTAGGTCACAGGTTTTTCATTTGAAAGAGTAATGGAGATTTGGAGAAAATAAGCTGTCTAAAATAATAAAGGGGTTTCCTAAAGGCAGCTATCACCAAATTGCTGAAGGAATGTTCTTACTCTCCAGAAAATTTTGATTCCACATTAAACACTCATAGAAAGTAGAATTTCTAGTTTAAAATTTGAAAAGAAAAATAACTGTTCACATAAACATTATACTCATTTTGAATTAAGAATTTGCTACTTTGAGCTTCTTTTCTCTCTATGATGTAGAAAGAACTGTTAAAGAATATTAACACACTTTACGTCATACATGTGAGAAGCTGTGAAGAGTCCTATTTCTTTTATTCTATGTAGCAAATACTGTGTTTGAGTAATAACTTAACTTGGTTTGGCTAGCAGGGGACCAAGAAGACAAACATCCATACAAGTTTATCAATATTTCTAATACTCAGTAAAGCAATTGATGATCCAACACAAATACTGGCACTGAAAAGAATTTAGCTTCTGTGTTAGACTATATCTATGCAAATAGCTCTAAATAGATATGTTTTGAGTAATTTTCAAACTTTCAAGTATTTTAATAATGTGAACTAATTATTTGTTTTGCAGTGACACCTACATGTTTTAAGACATTCAACAGTTTTACAGTAGCATATCTTTTCTTTCTCTCTGATAAATGAACATCTTTCATTGATACACTGTTTTCACCACCTCTCTTTCTTTCTTCTTCTATTTTGCTTTTTCATCCTTTTCTTCTTTTCCCAGGCTAGTACCATCCAGGTTTCTTTGCAGTTGTTGAAAGCAGAAAATAGATTTTCACTGAGAAATTATAGTGTGAGTAAAAAGCAGATCCAACAAACTGAACACCATCCTGCCTTTATCTTCTCTACAATTTCCTACTAGCTATAGAAAAGAAGAATTTTCCAACATATATCAGGAAAGAAAACAAAGGAGAAATAAAATTCTAAGTAGAACTGAGATACTGGTGCCCATGAATATTAAAAGTCTATGACTAGAACCATGAGAGGTTTACTTTAGTATGCATGCATAATTCCTGCATGTGTGGCTGCAGCACTGCTGTCACCTTAGATCTTACCATGTGAAGGATAACATGTGGGCCTCCCTCCGAGATAACTTTTGAACAACCAAGGCTTCTTACTCTGTTCTTCACCTACAATTGCTCCCCATGAAAAATGCAGCAGGAAATTAGATTAATTTAATTAGTACCCAAATAATACTACTAAGGGGTTTTTCATCAGTTTGTCTTCTACATCAACAGATTTCTATTTATCCATATTTTCTTGGTCATTGGATATATGCACTGTGTCCATGTTTATATCTATGTTTTATAATAATTTATCATTAGTCTCAGATAGTGCTTTTAATTGTCTAGAAAGGAAGAGAAATCAGAACGAGATAGCATCAAATTTGCAAAATAACATTATGAATAGGTGAAGTTACATACTGATTTAAAGATGTGTTTAAGAATTCCTCAACAAGAGAAATCAAAGTGCTCTACAGTGTCATAAAAAGTGTATTTTTAATTTGAGTTTGTTGCTAGATATCAGCAGGCTTTGTAAATTTAGTCTGAAATTACTCCCTAAATGTGTAAGACATCACTTACTTGGAGTTGAGGCTGATCAGTTCTGCCACAGCTGGTGCCAACATTCTGTCCGTCAAATTCTAACTGGGTTGTAAAGGGTGAGGAAAGCAGTTGCTATTTACTCCCACCTGAAATGAAATATTGTGTCATTTACTATTTTTCTTCTCTCTCTTCCAAGTACAGTAAGACATTTATTGCATTATCTTAGCCTGTCACATTAAGGGTTCATCAAAACACTTACACAAAGGGTGGAAGTATAAACTGTTTCACTCTGAATTTCTCCTTGATTGTGTGATAAAATGCATGTATAAATAAATGTTCTAAACAATAATTTATTTAGTGTGCATTTATTCATATATATATTTATTCACATAACGTACGCATTTCTAAATGTTGATGCTGAAGAAATTGAAGCCAGAATATCTAGCAGTAGCAAAGTGCTTCAGGGCAAAGTAATTTAATGTTGTTATCTAAATAAAAGAAAAATTAATCTTTATTTAGATCCTGAAGTACTTTTTTCCCAAATTTCACCTTTCTACAGACTATAGTCTTCAAATTTATGACAAAATTATTTATAAGACAGAAGGTTAATGCAAAAGTGTCTCAATTTTAAATTACTCTCTGTAACCTTTGAAAGGAAATGAAGTCCCAGCTGATTAAAAGAGAAAGTAGAATAGAATAAAAGAATAGAATAGATCAATCTACAAGAAGACAGGAAAAAGAAGATTCTGAAAATTGTAGCCCAATCAGTTTAACTTAAATTCCTGGGAACAAAAATTATAGTTTCAGTCCTCATGAAACCTATTTGTAGGCAGAAGAAGGACAAGCAGTAGCAGCATGGCAACATGTGGCTATCTAGATATCTAGATATCTAGATCTAGGACAGAGACATGCATATAGATTTGTATATGTGGAAAAACACAGTGGGAAAAAAACCTCTCATTTATTATGTCTGGAACATTTAAATATTCAGTAATTTTGTCTTGTGACCATATGATATATCTGCCATTCCAACCAAAAGAACAGCAAACGAACATGACGGCAAATTATTGTCATATTACAGCTCTCAGTTGTATTACAACACAAAGAATGGATTTCTACATCAGGCATAACTTTTCAGAAACTCTCTGCCTTAAAACAACATAATAGTGAGCTTGCATGATATGGTAGCAATATGGACAGTACAGTAATGTTCAGAAAATCATAGGTGGCTTATAAAAATTTCAGATCTTTATCCATCAACATTCCTTGCTGTACAGGATATACAGCTTATGGAGGATTGACTGGTTATAAAAAGATCCTACAAGAAGATGGATTAATAGGATATAGTTACTTATTCAATGCTATATATAAATATTGGTTGGAGACTCACTGCACATCTGACAGATTTATGGCCTTTCATTTACAGTGTAAACATCTAGTAGAAGTACACCATGTCACATACTGGTGTTATTTTACAAATTAATGTTATTTTACTGAAGGTAAATTGCATATCTTTATTTCATCAGAAAAACAACAATGTTCTAAACATTAAAAAATTTCAGTAACACTTTTCCTATAAAATTAATATGATGTGATTTCCTAACAGCTGAAAGCTTCTTTTACTATGTTCTAATTCTCATACAAAGAAACAAATTATTAATATTGCACACATATATATAATTCCAAGAAATACAAAGCCTACATTATTCCAGAAACACCCTGCAGCTGCAGACTGACACAATTAGAAAACTCATTCTCTCAGAAGCCCTTTTGTAGTTGCTCCTCCAATACATGCTTTAATGGAAGTTGTTCATACATAAATCTTCTATTCAGACAAATTTAATTTAAAATGTTTACAGATTTGACCTCAAATAAGTATCTGGAACAGAACTGAACTAGAGCTTTTTTCCAACTCTTGTAATATTTTTGAATTTCAAAACATTTATTCCCAGGGGAATTCCAAAAGTGTTTGAAGACTTTGTCAGAAACCTAACAATCTTTCGAAAAGATAAGTACAGCCAAATACAGCCATGTCTTCTTGATACATTTAGACTTCAAAGATAAATAAGTGGAATGTGAAAGAGAGAATTAAATCTCTCTAAACTGCTTCAATGACAAATCCTCTTTGCTGTATATGTCATCACAAGTTGCATCTTGCAATCAATTAATAATTTCTTAAAAGAAATTATTCTCATGGTAAATCTCCAAACAGCTGTAATCTGGAATTCTCCAAAGCAGAGGAGCACAGGAGACCTATGATAATTAACTAATCACTGAATCATCAACAAAGGCTAAGAGGTAAAAATATCTTCTCTTTTGCTACTCCTAACTTGAAATTGAAAAACAAACTTGTGTAGTAAATTCATGAGATTTTTCTCCCACACTTTTTTTCCCACACTAGGGAAACAAACTTGGTACACCTTTTTGATTTTGGTGAAGAAAGCACCACTTTCTCACAGAATATCTTTTTCTTGTTAAACTTTTATTATTTCTTTCAATGTACTTCATCTTTTCCTATGTCTTTCCTTTGCTTCTCCTTTTCTTTCCCAGATCTCAGTTTCCCCTTTCCTTGGTTCCAACTTTACACATTTCAATCTCAGCAAACCTATGAACATTTTCAACATCTTCTTGCCAATGAGGCCAGCAGCTGGTTTTTCTCTTTTGTAAGAGGGATGCATTTGGCGCAAAGTAATTTTTGCCTGTATTTTGCACTTGTTATCAGTTGGGAACAGAAGGAAACATCACTTTGGCTCCTGAATGAAAGCAACAGATAAGCCTGATTCTTTGGGCTGTCTGCTGCTTCTGTTAGCCACTAATGGAGCACTGTGCATTATTTTCACTCTCTTCTATTATTCATGCTGAAATTCCCTGCTAGCAGGCCTAAAACATGTACATTTTCTTAGAAAACAGACTGAGAAAGCCAGATGTTAATATAGTTGACAGTATTAGAAAAAGGTTAAACTTCAGTATTGACATTTACATACATGTTTCTAGCCACAACTAACTCCAATGTATTCAATTCAGACCTCTGACACTGCTGCATAAAAACACAAGCTAGACATTAAAGGAAAGCTTATGAGGAGAAGTAACATCTCTTATTAGATCAGTTGATAAAAACAATGATAAGATTCTGGCACAAAAGCCCTTGTTCAATAGAAGATTTCAGGTATGCTAGATGCCACCTGGGACATTGCTATTATAACTTGTTTGAAAATTTATTTTTAAAATCACAAGTCATAATATGAAGTCCTGCCTCAAACATCACGGAAACAACACCAGTGAATAGTCCCAATGTTTATGCAATACTTATGATTTCTGAAAAAGGGAAAATACTACAGAAGTTCTCCTTACTAGTGTAAGTTAGATAAAAAAGAAAATTATTTCTAAAAATGGCACAATATTCTTTTACCTTCTATAAATAACACAGAGGTCAGTAAGCCTTTTCTTATTTCTTTGGACTGAAAGAGTGGTTAAATGAGATGTTGATAATTTCCCTTTAAAAAAATTAAATCCTTTTTCTATGTCCCCTCATTCACACATGTGGGATATAACTCTTTATTATACAGGCTGTCTATTTTGACAACTCCACATTTACAGTTACGTAAGCCCTTCAACTCTGAAATTTCATTTATTCTACATCTTTTACCTGCGTTTGTGATTTGCAGATATGTTTATGTGGAGACATTTCATGTTTCTACTATCTTTTATAATACACAAAACCACAAGTATCTTCTATTATCCACAAACTCACTATTAAATTAATATAGCAAATAACATTAAATAAATAAAGCAAATTATATGAACACATATCTTATCTTAAATTTCCATTTCCAAAAGTGATAACCTTTAAGAGTAAATTTTGCTTTCCCAGTGATGGAACATTTATGCATTTGAGAGCTTAATTTCTCTCTTTAGTTAAAGATGTCAAAACATTTTCCACTGAATAATTCTGACAGATATAGTCATACAATTTAGAAACAAAATAAAACAAAGTCAGAAAAAGAGAGAACAAAAATAAAAGCTTGTTCTCAAAAGAAACCTTTTTAATTCTTCAAGGTTTGTGTAGATTAAATTAATAAGTTTTTATCACTAACATAGATACACTAAAAACATTACACAGAAAAAATATAGACATTAGAAAAATATTAAAATACACTTAATTTCTGTCAGTACTTGAGCACCAGTGTTCTAAGTGCACAACATAACTTTTTAGCTGACAACACCAACACATAAAAAATCCAGTCACAAACATGACTTTATTATCTTTACATATCACATGAATTTCAGATTTTTATTCATAGTATCAGTTTATGATACTTGAATTAAAGAATACTGTAATCCATTATAGGCTTTTCTATTTTCTCTTTATATTTTCAATCACTGTACCTTCATAAAAGCTATATTTATCAGCAAAAATGCATATATCCATATGCCTCTATTCTCCTTGTGGAAAGAATCATAAGGAATCTGTTTTACCCTATCATGTCTTCAAGAAAACATGAGTTTATTAGTCTCCTGCAGCCTCCAAAGGTGTAATTTCTGCATAATACTATCTATTTTACTGGCCTCTCAAAACAAATTTTCCAAGCTTTCTGAACCTTAAAAAAAAAATTTCATCAACTGCAGTAGCTTTTAGGTAAGATTGCCAAGTCCTTATACTACAGGAGATACCATGCTTGAGCTAAGAAGTTTCACAAAAATGCACGGCAGGTGCAGAGAGAGCAAATCTCACATATTTTCACAAATGGCAAAGTGTTGATAAATACATTGATCCTGACTTCAAAACCTAAAGAGACCAAGATTCCTGCATTCTGATTTATGCCAGAAAAAGAATGTCTTTCCTATGAAACAATAAAAGCAAAGGTATCTTCTAAAGTATTGTGGAATTATAAGAGCTGATTTCTGAATATAGATTATAACATCTCTGCCTATTCCAAAATTGTAGTAGTTTACTAACTACTTGAAATCATAATCATCTAGGCTTTTTTATAGAGAAAGATTTTGACTATGTTTTTAAACATTTTGTCATGATAATGAAAGCATCCTAATTATAAACATTTCCTGCCTGTTGTGGCAAGATGGTAGAGAAGAGAGCTGCAGGGGTGGTTTCTGTAGAAGTAGAGTCTTTTCCAACATGAGAGAGAGAAAGCTCCAGGCAGCTCCAAAATGGACCCACTGCAGAACATAGCTTAACACATCAACAAAGATGATGATGCTTCTCTGGTAACATTTCTGAAAAGGCAAAATATACCATGTAGCAGGTGTGGGAGGCAGGAATGAGAAAAAATGTGAGAGAAACAGCTTACAGACACTAAGGTCAATGGAGAAGGAGGAGGAAGATGTGCTCCGAGCACTGGAGTAGAGATTCCTCTGCAGACCATGAAGACCATGGTGAATCATTGTCTGCCTGCATTCCAGGCAGACCATATTGGAGCAGACATCAACATATAGGCCATGGATGACCCCACAGTACAGAAAAACTTGCCCTAAAGGAAGCTACAGATTGTGGAAAGCCCACATAGGACAATGTGGAGAGGACCCAAGTGGCAGCATATTTTCTCATAACATGTAGAGCCCATGGGGGACTCCTGCTAGAGCAGTCTGTTCCTGAAGGACTGTACCCTATGAAAATGACCCGTGCTGGAGCAGTTAATGAAGGACTTTATACCATGGGAAGAACCTTAACACGGGAGTAGGGGCAAAGAATATGAAGAAAGGAGACGTAGAGATTAAATGTTATGAACTAACCATAACCTCCATTTCACATTGCCTTGTATGACTTTGAGGGAAAAGTAGAAGAGTCAGGAGTGAAGTTAGGCCTCGGAAGAAGGTGGGGGAAGTTGGAAAGTGTTTTCAGTTTTGTCTTGTTTTAACATTATCCTGGTCTATTTTTATTTGGTAATAAATTTAAATAATTTTCTCCATGCTTGTTTTGTCTGTTGTTGGTAATTGGTGAGTAATGTCCTTGCCTTTATCTCCCATGAGGTTTTACATCTTATTTTTTCCCCTTTTCCCCTGTTCAGTTGAGGAAGGGGAGCAATAAAATGGATTGGTGGAAATCTGGTAGGCAGTCAAGGCTAACTCACTACAGAAACATCTCATTTTTGGGAAAAGAATATATGACAGTTTACTTGTTCCTGAAGAAAAAATTATAAATGGAGGATGTTAGGTAAAGTGATCTATTTAGATTTCCTTGAGGTTCATCATGTTATTATTTAACTAGAACCATAAAATAATTGTTTTATTCAACTTCACAGGTACAGTGTTTGCTAAAAAGGTACAGATTTTCCATAGTTTATTTTCATCTTAATTGCATAATCATTCATCTGGACTTTACTGGTTTATTTTATTTATCTAATTTAAACCAGGTGGTTTTCTAGTGTGGTATAGTTCTGTCCCTATGAAGGGTGTAGAGATATTAACAGATGACAAAAATTTTCCATATTATTTTCTCGTCCTGTTCCGATAAGTAGGGGAAGTGAGCAAGTGGCTTGTTGGGGATATGGCAGCAATCCAAAGTTAACCATCACAACTGTCAACCTTTTGATCTGAGTGCTGCAAGAGTAGTACAGAGGGGTAATGATTGTATGCATTTTTCCCTGAGTAGGTCACAACATCAAGGGAGGTTGTATGTATTCTTCTACTCCAGGTTTTAAATGTTGAAAGGATTTGATTACTCAAAATATACCCAGATAATTCAACAAAACTGAGCAAAGTTTTGCAGCTTCTTGTCAAGACATGATTTATTCCGACCATAAAATTTAGAAGCTGAAAAATAATTTTCACATTATGACACTTCAAGACTCCCATCTACTCATTTTGCTGCAAAGAAAATTTAAAAGTTGGCAAAAATCTTCCAAACTCCCCATCAGACTGAGCAGGCAAAATTTTCTACTCCAATAAAAATCTGATGATCAGCATGACCTTGATTATGTCAGTAGGGAGAAATATTTCATAAGTGTTTTTGTATCTATGTTTTATTCCAGTTTATAATTGCAGCTATAGCCTCTGATACTTCTGAGGAAGAGTTGAAAAAATATATCTAACCAATTACTCATTAAGACAATGTACCCCTTCACTTTGCTGATGACTGCCTAAATCTTTGAAGCATGAAATTTGATTTTGTTACTGGTTTAATGTATAGATGCAAGTACAAAGAACATTAAAATGTCAATGCATTAAATTTTGTTTTCCCCAGTTGTCTTGAAAGATGATGATGATCCTGAGAAGGAGGAGGAGGAGGAGGAGAATGAGAAGGAAAATGGGGAATCAAGAGATTTAAATCTATCAAAGTCCAAATGAACCAAAGCAGTCCTATATTCATTAAAACCTTGCACAGAGGTTATAAAATTCTCTGAAGTATACCTTTGAAATAGTTGTGTAATCAAAGGATTGAAATTTGCATTACTCTGACAATATTTAAATATCTCCACTAGAACATTTATTTCTAATTCTAATGCTATACATGTCTAAAAGTTGGGTCTCAATAACTGGTTTTATGTCATCATTTTGCCTTCAAAGCTAAACAGCTGTCCTCTCCTTTCTATTACAGTAGTGTGCATATATTCATGTAGAATTCATATATTCATGTAGAATTCATCCCTCAATCATCTCTCTGATTAAGCCAGACAACTTAATCTTCAGAGGTCCTGAATTTTAGGGGTCGCTTGATTCTATTTTCAGAATGAAAGCGCTGTCTTCCATCCCTGGCAAACAGATCTATCCTTAAAACTCATGGCTGAGTGAATAATCATCATTCATGTATGCTGCAGTTGGATATTTCTTAAATAAATTGTCTTATTTTTTAATATGGATACACATAGAAGTTAATGCAGAAGAACAAGACAGAAAAGACTGGAAACTGCTAGCTATTAAAACAAAATACAATTTTACTTCATTTTTATACCATAGACCCTTATTATTACAGTCATAATGGTGACCAAACTGCTTATAATTACTTCTCAGGATAAGAAAGAGCAAACCCAGAAATTTCTCTACCAATCTTAAACTGTAACCCTATAGTCAGAGTTTATAAGCAATGAAGTCTGTGAAAGATACAACAGATAAGATAGCTGCAGAGATGATGAATACCTCCAAATGAGAGGGGGAAGGAAAGAAAAAAAAAACAAAAGGAGAAATATAATTTCACTTATAGTTTCAGCATACTGTCAAATCCCCACTTAGATCATACTTGTTTTCTAATGTGATTTTAAAGATCATGTTCATTAAATTAAAAAAAAAAAAAAAAACAAAAAACCAGCAACAACATAAACCACCACACCATCTAAGTTAATTCTAGAGGTGTAAAAGAAGATATAATAGTGCACTTGGAGGAACTGACTGAAGAAATTTTCTTCTGACGTGCTGTTATGCAGTATCATGACATGGGGTAAGGACAGTTGATGATGAATTCTCAGACAAAACTTAGTTACTGTAAATGTTTTTCCATCACAGAGCCATAGAATCATGAATAATTTAGGCAGGAAGGGAACATGGGAGTGATTTTTCTAGTCCAGTTCTCCAGTTAAAGCAGAGACACCTGAGATTGGATTGCATGTTGTCAAGTTTTGAATGGAGGCCATAAAAACAAGGAACTCAAGGGAATCCAGTTCACAGAGTCTAATTACCAGAAAAATCATGTGTTCAGTAGGGTTTCCTATACCTTACTAGAAGCTGTTACCCTGTAAACCCTAGAAAACACAGCTTAATAAGGAAGACAGAGATACTACCAAACTTGAAACTGCTATTAAATTTTGAAAGCTGAATTTTCTTCTGTTTAAAGACAAAAGTTACACCTTTGATTTGAAAATGGAATCATGCACTACCTCTCGAAAATTCCTATGCAATGTTGACTGCTTGTTATAAAGAGAATCAGACTGTCTAGTTTTTTCTGCTACCAAATAACAACGCATACTCTTTTCTTCTATGTCTTCATGTGTGAGAAGCAAAGGATATATGTGATACGTGATATTTAAATATGTAGTTCTTTTGAGGTATATGTAAAATCCAAGCAGGAAGGAATTTAAAGTAAGGAATAATAACATATATGCCTATATATATAATTTTATGTATTACTATGGCAACACTATTAATTAAAGGTTTTTTTTAAGAAGACTGACAGACATTGAAAGAGAAGAATACAGTAATTTAAGCCAAGTAAGATGATTAAAAAGTTCATCTCAGTAAATATGTCTGATGACTCCTTGTGACATCTTTTTTACTTAACAGTGATTCTGTTTAGTCCTAAAAAACAGTCAGCTGATGCATGTATCCAAATATTCTAACAGACAATGTTATCTCAAATTTGGTTGCATAAGTTTAAGATAGATTCTTCAGATAACCAACTTTTTTTGATATTTTATGATCTAAATGAATATTTAGCTCATCAAACTGGCAAATTTTCAGAAATTCAAGTGATGATGATGATATAAAGTATCAGATCTAGACCTGATGAAACTCACAGAGCTACAGCTCCAAAATGTTTGGCAATCATCTCTTGGCCTCTAGACATTTGTTAAAGCAAGACAAAATCAGCCTGGGTCAAGGCAAAGTCAGCCAGACCCTAAAACTCTGCACTGTTGGATTGTTCTAAAACTTTCTATCAATCAACACTGGCAAAAAATAATACTTAATAGGCTTTAGGATTTGAAGAAAAAATGTTTTAGGCTTTAGAAGTTCTCAGCTCTTAATTTATTCATTTTGGGGTTTTTGGCTTCAAATAAATAATGTGTTTGAGTTTTCTGGGATTTCCTATGGATCATGCTTAAAGTTTCATGTAAAATTCAACTCCTGTGCTTCTGAAAATATAGGCTAAGATAATCCTAACAAATAACCTTAGTGAATGTCAGGGAAAGAGCCCAAGTTCATTGTGCAAGGATAAAATCATTGAGAACTTTTCTGTTCTCCTGAACATATTGTCCTTCATCCAGTCATTATTCATCCAAAAAAATTCAATACAATCTGCTTATACCTTTTGTTTATAAAGTATGTGTCTGAAATGTACTAGTGAAATCTGTCAAAATGTATCAGATGTGCTCTAACTTCCCTTTTGCTTCATAAATATGGTGAAAGGCTTGTTCTGTAGAAAAGAAAGACATTATCAAGAAGATGAGATTACTGATACATTCTGATTTGATTTAAGAAATTCTTTACTGTGCATCTGTAGTCCCTGGATATAGAATGGTTGTGCTATTAAAACGATTTTAAAGAGTGGCATAAATCCATTTTCAAAAATCACATAAAAGGCCTCATTTTTAAGCTTTACACATCACTGATTATTTTTGTTGCAGCTCCAGAAAAAATACAGAAGTCCAAATAAGAGATCTGCAATTTATAAAAGTAAGACCATCTTCCTGACCATTCCTTTTGAAACAAACCTATTTTTAAAAAAGTTATAATTTGAAAGATTCTAATTTATTCAATAATCTTAGGCATAAAGGTCTCTGTTTTATTTCTATCATTCTTTAGTATTAGATGTCCCTCTTTCTCTGTTTTTGTGAATGAATCTGGGAATCTAAATTGGCTATTGGCAATACATGCAAAGACTATTAAAAGCTACAGTAGTTTATGTCAGGACTCAGAATAGCTGCTATCAGGTTTCCAAGAACTAAGGAATGGTGAATGTATTAGCCATACAGAAGCCGCATCGATGCCATGATCTGGAGTAACACCCATTCACATACATTTTATGTATTCTATCATCAGACAGATAGACTTACTCTGCATGCAGTCCTTTATAATTTACCTTGAATATAAAAGTTATCCTTGAAAGGACTAAAAAAGATAATTTCCTCCTAAACCAAAAATGTTTTCTCACAATATTATGTGAAAAGTAGACTTACTTTAGTGACAGTTTCTTCCTTGTCAATGATACAATATTGATAAAGTTTTTTTCAGTCATCCCATCATCATGGGTCTGTGTTTCACCCTGGGCACACTCACCAGCCCCAATCCTAACACCCACCTGCAGTCAGATATGACAGCTTGAACTCAGCTTGCCCTTATCCCCACAGAACTGGGTGATGTTCTGCCCTAGTGTTACCCTAGGGAGTCCCCACCATTCCTGGCCTTGGGATATCCCACATAAAGCCCTGAAATATATCATGGAAAGTTAGCTCATAAGAACACAAGACAGATCATATTTAACACATTTATTAATTACCTGGGTGATAGAGCTGTTTAACCTAGCAGAGAAAAGGTTCAAGGCAGATCCCGTCCAAGTATATACATATCTGAAGGGAGAGTGCAAAGATGATGGAATCAGGCTCTTTCAGAGGTCTCTAGCAACAAGATCAGAGGAAATGAGCAGAAACTGAAACATAGAAGGGTCTTTCTAAACATAAGAAAAAGCTTTTTTCCTTTGGGAGTAACTAACCACTGAAAAAGGTTGCAAGAGAGGTTGTGGGGCCTCTGTCTTTGGAGATATTCGAAAGTCATTCTGGACATGCGTCTTGGCAATCTGGTCTGTTGATCCTGAATGAACAGGGGCTGTGGACTAGGTGTAATCCAGAGGTTCATTCCAATTTCAAACTTTCCTTGTGCCTACTGGCTGAATCCTCACTATACAGAAATAGCTTTTGACATCATAACTTCCATTCATTGCATTGCTTTCTTCTATCTTAAAGGAAGAGCTAGTTTTCAATCTTATGGTCTTCCTAATATGGTAGGTGTAATAAACTGTTTTCAAAATCTTCTTCATTTTCAAAACCTTCTTTATAGCTTCAGTTGGGAATAAACTTATCAAAAGTAATTTAAACCATTTACATAGCAAGGGTAGAACTTGCTGTGATGCAAATTGAATAGTCAGTAGACTAGAAGAACAGTCACCAGAACCTGCTGTTCCTTGTTAGGGAATATACAGCAAAAACTCTTGAGATATTTTATTGGTTTGATTTAGAAGACGGGAGATTATTGAAAGGTATGGAGTCCTGACAATCTGGTTTGCTGTGTGAGACTGACATTCTTAATAAAGGTTCACTAAGCCAAGAAATTATCTACAGAAAAACAGAAAGAAATATTTTTATTTTATTTTTTTAATAACAGATGAGGGAACGAAAAGGAGATAAAACCCCTTGTCAGTCATACTAAAATTTAGTCAACAGATAATATAGTATTAGGTTTTATAGGCTTGCAGGCACTCAGCTATTAAGATTCTGTACTAAATCTAGTTTTGTATCTAATGTAATTTTTAGGAGTATTTTCAATGTATAATTTAATTATCACTATTATCATGGCTATGCTATTACAGATATTTGCATTTGAACTTACAGAAAAAATAATGTGAGAAATGTGTCAGATATCTCCACTAAATAGAGAAACTATAACTGAAACTGTTTAGAGGTGCAATATTTCTCCTCCCTTATTTGGCAGTGGTACTTTAATTAATAAAAAAGCTGAGTGTTGGTTCAATGAATTCTGTAATTTCTACCTATCATACATATTTTTAGTAACCCAGGTAGCAGATAATTAAATCTTTTTACTTGATACAGAAAATTGGTGTAGATCTTAGTATTAATTTTTAATGTACTTGAAGGTCATGCTCACATATTGCAGATTCTTTCTGCTTACATAATCAAAAACCAAAGTGTAAACACTTTAAACACTTGGTGTATTAAACACCAAAGTGTAATGACTACATTCAGATATTCAACAAAGAAGCTGGGACTATGTTGTACCATATCAGATCTTAAAAAGCACACTTGCCCTAGGTTTTTTCACAATCTATAAATACTGTATCTTACAGAATGCAAAACTTAGCCTTGTGTGTTGAACATTATCTTCTTGAACTGTTTCATTTCTGAAAACATTAAATTACAAGTAATAAAGACACCAAACCTGTTTTTTTTCCTAGAGCAAATCAAATGCAATTCTATTTGTTAAGTACAACTCAAATCTGTTTCACTACATAAAACTGAAAAATAAATATTCCTCAGGGTCTTAGTCTCAAAGCACTTTATACTGAACAAATATAGGATTTGCTCAAATTTTCATCATAAATCAGATTCCCATGCAATTTCCTTTTTCTCTTCTGAAACAGTTATCAGATCTCTACAACATGCCTACATACTTAGTTGTGCCATTGAAATGAAAGCAGAGTCAGCCAGAACTTTTTAAAACTATTCATATTAGTAATATTTCAGAACCTTTCTTACATCTTACAGAATTCTGGCATCCAAAATGGTTAATCTAAAGGAGGGCAAGGAGCAGAGGAAGTAACAAAACTAAACCAAACCAGACCAAGACAAGCCAAATTAAAACTGCCACTCTTCAACCAACAGGTTCTTCTGTACTCAACTCTTACTCCAGCTTCGTTCACCTCAGTAATAAGGCTATCTATACACATATCTTTTTAGCCCTTCTTATTGATTTCAATCATTTGTCACCTAACAGTCGCTTTACTTTTGCATTTCTGTCTTGACAAAATACATCTGTTTTTGATTTCTTTCAAATTCAATATTTTATTTGTTCACAAGGCAAGAAATTGTCTGCATATGTCAGCCAGGTCATACAGGAAATCAGTCAAGAGCCTCTTCATTCCAGTTGTCACAGGAAAATAGTGCAAAGATCATAATCAATATCCTTTACCAGCTTGTTATTAACCTTGTTGTTATTATTATTACTACTACTACTACTACTACTACTATTTCTAAAGCACAATTTTTTTTAAGAAATCAGCATATGTGCAATACATTTTTTGCCTTTGAGTTTTCGTAATGACCCCTGGATGAAGTGGAAACTGTAGTTTAATATACATGATTTCTTTGAGGGTTGGTGAAAGGCCACAGGCTCTCTCTCTATTGATCTTGCAATGCAGGGTCTCAGGACTTTGATGTACTGGCCCAAGCCTACACTTGTTTTAATTTGCCTTAACAAGTGTCTGATGCCCAAGTGACCATTGTCAGAAAACTGTATTCCTGATGAAGAACTGATCAAGTTTACAAAAGTAACTGGTTGATCTAAGAAGAGTGCGGTCCTGACTGTGAGATAGTATTGCTACTAAACCCTCACAGGCATACCAGAGAACTATTTTAGGAGTCTCATGTTTTAAATTTGTCTTAATTGTTTGACCAGGTTTACTAACAAGGTGCTCATTTACAGTTCATTTATTTCTTTTCAGTCTCAAGTTATCTCCAGTTCCAATATAATACTGTCTCAGTCAAATCCCTATGTCTATTTCCTTCCAGACTACTTGCATTTGAAAAGGATGAGAGAAGGGATCTTTTACAATGCAATTCATTATTTTTGGTTGATATTATTAAGTTTCATTTAATGAGTGATTCTTTCTTGAGATGTACTTGAGACTGCACTCTAAAATTCTCACAAAAACAAATCACTAAAAAGAGCAAACACCTCTAGATAAACACTCCCTTCTGAAAAAAAAATATGAAACATTAAAGTGGGATAAAATATTGGAAACAAACCAGAACCTAATTATAGAACCTTAGGTAGTAACAGGATCAGTATAACAGTTTCCAAAAAAAAATACAAAGCAACAGTAATTCATACTTAAGAAGTAATTCAACAACAGAATGAAAAAATTGAAGATAATTAGTCAATATTTGGGACAGAGTGCTGTCAGCAAACAGACAAAACATGTTAGCTGTTATTTTCACCACTACTACTTCTAACAAAAGAGCTACTGAACTTCAGTTATTTGATGTTGAAAGCTACTGCTGTCTATTGAAATCGGTAGAAGAAGGATTGAAAATTATTCCTGTTTTCATCAGCATAAACCAATCAATGAAGTTGTTCTTATGAGTTCAAAGAAATTGCAATTGCACCACCTTGCTAACAGAACTACTAAATTCCTGGTATGAAAGCAAGTTCATTGTGGTTTTTGTGTAAAAACAGTTTTGATGAATGTTTAGCCTAGACTTTGAAACACAATGTCAGGGAAGAGTTCTGGCTGCTCCCCATGGGGAGCGAGCCAGGAGGAAAGGGTGAATGCAAGGCTGTAGGGTAGTGAATGCAATCCCATGAAGTGGATCCAGAGCACAGATGCAGCAAGTCAGGGTCAGGATAAGACACAGAAATAGCTTACTGGGGTAAAATAGGGCTGAGACCTGGATTTAATGCTATGTCCAAGGATCCATGCTGGGTCATGATTTAGGCAATACAAGCCTTGGCACAGGCACAGCTATTGACCTGCTACATGGGTCAGGCAAGGGCAGCAGAAACAGAGTTTCCTGGAAAAAAGTTCCCCAAAGAAGGAGAGCACCCCAAACATCTGGCTTCTCATCAGTGATGGAGGCAAGCTTTGACTAAATACCTTCTTTCATTCCACTTAGCACCTTAACACATTCCCCTGAACACCCTAACTCAGCCCAGTGAACTTTTAGGAAGGGGACTGCAGTCAGGATCCTCACAGAAATGTCAAGAAAAAAAAAAGTGATCTCTAAATAATTTCTAGTAAATCTTTTTTGATTTCATTTAGATTAGGTAAAATTTCAACTGAATGTTGTTTTTAGCTAGTTATATTTCTAGATTATTGTAAAGAGTGAGTTTATTTATAGAATTGTGACTATTGAATTTGAAGAATATGTACAAAAAGGAATGCAATTTGAGCCATTGGATTATTAATACATATTCCTGGTATTTTAAAATAATAGCTCCTTCTGTCATCTTGAAAAATACTGCATAGTTTTTCCATGCTTATTCATTCAGCCATATCCTAATTCTGCAAAAACTCATTGATATATTCAGTTTCCCAGTGCATAAAGTGATGTCTATGATTTTAATCTACAAAAGTTAATTTAAGTTACAAAGCTACAAAGAACTACGTACAACTAGATATATATGTTTATAGAAAAAGCATATTTGAAATCTGTATTTGGGTTTTTTAAATTATTTTTCATGTCTTGGAAATCTATTTCCTGTAGCAACTACTATTTTAACTAATGATTTCAGGAACATTTTGCCCTTTTTCACTTTTATTGACCTATTTGAAAATTTTATTCCAAAAGTAAAAATTGAGATAGAATTTTAAAATATTGTTTTAAGTTTATTTTAAGACTTTTGGAAAGGTCTTCATAATAATAACTTGGGAGTGACTTTAAGCAATGTTTCATTTTTACTATGTTGTTTATGTTATAGGGATTTCTTACTGAGATTCTGTACAAAGATCTGTGTTATGTACTCCTATGATATGAGACAAGAGGTCTTAAAATCAATGAAGTGGTTACTTACCATCTCCGGATATTTTTGTCACAAAACTTATTTGAATACACTTTTTAAAAAAAAAATTGCATGCCTTTTCTAAATCTTAACTAGAAAAATGCAAGCAGTATGTGACACCTGTGACCTCACTACACTATTATAGAAACTAGTTTATGTGCACTAGTGTACTGCTATCTCAGTGCTCTGTGGAACAGTATCATGACATAAAGAAACAGAATTCAAAGATCATCCAGTGTTGTTACAGGTTATAGGGTGGAAAAGACTGAGCACAGACAGACATAAGGCTACCAGTCTAAAGCACTATAGACTTGAAATAGCTGAGTAATTGTGTTGTCAAAAATCCAGAATACTATAAATGACCACAGGGTGCAAGTAGAGAATCACATTCATTATGTGATTAGCATTTTTCCACCAGCAACATTTTTAGCTTAATTATTAAAGGGCAGTTAAAGATAAAATGTTGGAAGAGTCTGAAGTAGCTGATGCATGTGTAAGGCTGCATGAAAAATTTATCTCTCCTGGTGATATACAAAGCTGCTACATGAACAAGTAGAAAATTCAGTAATCAGTGCTGTCAATACAGCACTTTGTCCAAACAATAAAATCAATAGGACAAAAATAGTTAAACTCTGGCAGCACAAACTGATTTTGTGCCTTTCAGCCTCAAGAATGATGTCTCTCTTAGGAGGAACAGCCAAAATTTATTCCTAGACATTTTGGAACTGTTACCATCCCACATGCTTGTGGTCTATAAGAAAAACTTAGTGCTGGGAAAGGCAGATAACCTTCTAGGCTAAGAAAAGGATATTTTTCACCCAAATAGGCAACCAGATACTAAGCTAGAAGGTCAAAATAAAGAGATGAGAAAATGCAGAGAACTAGTATTATATTTTGTAATTATAGCAAAGTAGTATGCCAGTCAGTCTCTTTAGGGAAATAACTTATCTTTGTCACTAATTCACATTACCATGAGTGAAAGGTAGATTTCTGAGAAATTTCACTTCAGGCAGAGGAGCTTTATCCTACCCAGTCATGCAATCATGAACTGGTTTAGGATACTCATATATCATATGTATTTTCCACAGCCTTTTTTGTTATCTGAGGAATTCTGTTGACCTTTCCCAGAATGTATGTCATGACAAATAGCCTTAGTTACATGACTCTTTTGATCTTTAAAGGACAAATTTTGATCTGAATTGCATTAGTTGTTTGTTTTAGGGGCTCATTATAATAAATAATGTAAGAAAGAAGTATGGAATTTGTCTGTATTTATACAGTTTTCTGATTATATATTTTATTCTTCTCGGACACAATCATCATATTCTGCAGCAAACAAAAGTTCAGAGTCCACTAGTTTTGCCTTTTTGTTGGAATGAATTAGGTTTCAACATGTTCTTATCTAGAATGAGGACAAAAAAATTAAAGAAAAATCCTATATACTGAGACCATGATTACTTATTACTTGTATTGGAATATCTCATCTTCACTGAGAGCTACTGTAAAGCATGGCTATCTATTGCTATTTATATAAAAAGTATTTTCTTGCTTATAATTATTATGTGCTTTACTGATTCAAATCAATTTGGGCTGAGTTAAAAATAAATCAGTTTCATACGGAAATATGTTTTTAATTTTTTGTTTCCCTGCTGAAGTCTGCAAGTGAACTAAATAGTCAATAAAATCCTTAGCTGATTGGATTTCAACTATAAAAATAAAGTAATTTTTCTCATCTTCTTAAGTAGGGAAATCACTAAACTACTTTTCTAAAGAATACAGAACAGCACAAAAGCACACTGCGGCAAAATTTAAACATTTTCTATAACCAAAACACTTTGAAATTAAAAAAAACCTTGGATATAAATGAATGTTTACAAAGTACAGAGCCTTTAACTCTAATGCCTGTGACCCACTAACAGTGTTACATGAAGAAAGGTCTCAGAATGGACTGGGGCATAAATGTAGGAGTGACTAGTAAGGAGGTATAGTAAATAAAAAAAATTAGAAACATTTTCAGCAAAGTGGAATTACAGTTTAAGTGATCCTTGGCTGCCATACAAGTTCCTTTCACTGAGAAAAAAAAAAAAATGGGGAAAGAAAATAAGGCCCAGCAGCCAATGAAGTGGAGACTTAGGACATAATTTCTGGAAGGTTATTTAGCCTAACTTTATTTATTCTTGAGAGAGATAATGAAAATAAGTATGTGCCTAAACCCCCAAATTAAACTTGAATAGCCTAGAGAATACCACAATTGTGTTGTGGGTGAAGGAGATTTAGTTGAAATAACAAATAGGAAGCACTCATTTAGAAATTAAAAATTCACTGTACCTTCTCATTAAGAAGAGCTGTTAATGGTGATATTCAGTGTCATTGCACTACTCTGAATAATGCCCAAGCAGGACACTGTCTTTCCATGATTGTGATGAGAAACTGAATTCTGAATAATGTCTTGCAAACCCAAAATCAGATTTGGGGTGAGGGGTAAATGAAAGCTTTCAAAGTAAGCTCTTTAAAAATTTCCATTTAAATAATTTCATAATTTTGAAAATGTTGCAAAAATAGCTTGTTTGCAATGTAGTCTTTAGAAGCCAAAACGTTAGAACAAATCTTTTATTTATGAAAAAAGGAAATTAAATAGTTTGATATTCCTTTCTTTCCTTAAAGAAAAATCCTGAAATAAACATGCTTGGAATGCATCTATCATTGCTTGGAATATCGTCTATCAGTATTGGCAATAGGACATTATTTAATGCAGATTAAGGGCCTATAGTTCATGTAATGGCAAAGCCATATTTTCTGGTGAAGGGACCTGACTTGTGCATGATCGTTTCCTGTCTTGGAGTCTATAAGCTTCTTTCTACATAGCAAAAATGTCTGGTGTAGAATAGCTTTAAATACTGCGTTCCTTCTTGATAATTAGATAATTGCTTAAATAAATCACATTATTTAAGTATGCTGGGAGTGGAAAATTCCTTGGACAAGGTGGAAGATCAAAATCTTAAATTTTCAAAGAAAATCTTGTAAAAAAAATTCAATGAAAGGGCTTGTTATCACGCTGAAAAAATAAACAAGCAAGGATGAGGTAGAGTACATATTAAACAAAGGAAGAAATACTTCTATGCATGCTTCCCTGTCGGAGAATCCCTGGAGAAAGCTCTGCTACATTTCAGGGTTTCCTACAAACATGCTTGGTTGCTCAGTCTGCCATCATCTGTGTGGGCTGCATTCCAGATGAGAACATGTGGGAAAGCACAGTGTCTAAGCTTCATGTTAGTCAGAGAGGTTAGCCAAATGTCTGAAACTGATAACTGGGAGCAGGGCCAGAAAATTCTTGGCATTTGATATGTGGTTAGGTTTTTGGGGAACTAAGCCAAGGAAATCTTTATAGGACTCATAGAAAATATCTACTGAATGTGTTCTAAATAACACTCTCACTTCTATTAAGATACAGTAAGAATGGGTGAATTCAGCAGTCCTTGTCTTGGTACAATTGCCATGAAATTTTATGAAAGTTTTAGCTAATGGAAAATGCAGATTATTCGCTCATTACTGTGTTGAATGTAAGATACTGCGGACATCTTCCTGTTAAGGATTTTTGATAATGCCTGCTTTTTCAGAAAAAAAAAAAAAAAAAAGAAAAAAAAAAAAGAAAAAAAAAAGTATGTAGTTATTGGGGTAAAATGAACATAAGCAAAATTTCCTTTTTAAAATCACAAGGGCAATATTATCTAAAACAAACTTTTACATTCTGTAAAAATAATTTCTATACTTTACTTAAGTACTAGTGTTAAGATCAACCAAGTCTTGTAATTAATTTGGAAAAAGAGGAAAGATATATGTTAGCATAAATAGACCTATCTGTTGTCAACTTGTTTGGTATTATTTCTTTTCCCTCATAATATACTGTACTATGAAGACTATCTTATTAGCACTAAAAAGGTAGTATCAGTACTGTCATTGGAATTCCCTTGCCTTGCCTTGCCTTGCCTTGCCTTGCCTTGCCTTGCCTTCTTCCTTTCTTGTCTCTTCTTCCTTTCTTTTCTCTTCTTTTTATTCTGTGGGGTTTTTTTAATTATTATTAGTGTTGTAGAGCTAGTGATGCAGCTCAACCCTGCTAAAAATGGGCCAAGAATTAGTATTTTTAAAATATTTTTAAGGGTGAACTAATTAACTATTGGTTCTTCCGAACAAGAAAGGACAAAGTGCAAGAACATAACCATATAAGACTTGGCATCTAGTATTTATCCTGCTTGTCAAGTAGTAAATCAAGTTCTTTGAGTCTGATTTGATATCAGAAATCCTTCATATATTAGAATTCAATGCCTCTTTAGGCAATTGCTTTCAGCAAAATTGCAGCTTGGCCTTGCAATAGAAACGGAAAGCTCTTGCCACATGGATCCAAGGTTATCTCTACAAGTTTGAACGACATCTTGCTTCTTCTGCAAATAATCTACCAGTGCGGAAGCGCTAATGTTTCCCTTCAGCAACAGTCTTGACAACTATTCTGTCACAGTTTCTTTAGGATAACAGTACCAACAGAAAGGACAATGAGAATGATCATTTCATTTACTCATCACTGACATGAAGATACATTGAAATTACAGGAAGGAATCTTGAAGGGAAGAGAAAATACCTGAAAGTTTCCAATTTACTACAGGAAAGACACTTTTATTTGTAAAGGCTGTAGCATCAAAAATAGTCATATACTTGTAAGGATTTACTGGATGTCAAACAAAGAGTCATCACTGAATTGAACATGTTCCTTAGTTCTCTTCCGAATCAATAAAGCATGATGTGTGATAGTGCATCCAAGGCCACCTGTTGGTTACCATCTTTACTGACCAAAGATTTCAGATTAATTAAGGTGTTAATTTACGTGTGTGTTTTAATTCTGACTTTTGTGGATCATTATACAGAAAGGATTAATATGTAATGGATTTTCATATATGCGATACCAATTACGGCCAAATTCTTCTTGGAAAAGCAGTTCATGTGGAGCTTCCAAGTTCAAATATATTCAAAATATGCAGGGAAAAAAAAAAAAAGGTAAGATTTTTAGTTTGCTGTCTTAAATTAGTCCTGACATTTTACTCTAAATAGATCTAACTTCCCCTATCAAGTACTACATTTCTTTAATCATACCATTGCTATAAACAATTTAGTAAATCTCTAAGTTTTGATTGCATTTCCTTCTTCATGCACAGATTACTTAGTTTTATACCAGCACACGAAATAAATTTTATCTTCTGTGTAGAACCTTTTTCTAAGACACTGATTTCTAAGTAGAAGAAAACTGCTCCACTGATATTAATTTTACATTTTTTCACAGTAAATATTATTTACTCTAATATGTAATGAAATCCAACAATGCAGCTCAGGGGTAACATTAACTGACAGATATGCACCAACAGCATTTTCATTATAGAAATATCAACACTTCACTCCTTACAAGAGAAATCAACAGCTGACTAACAACAATCACCTGCTTTTACCAGCCTTTCTTGGAATTTCAAAACTTTCTCTTCTTATAATATATCTGCTTTACTTAATAACATTAGCTATAATTTTACAAATAAAGCCTGACTGGTTATTTCGGTAGGTACAGATAATTTATATAGCTTTCTCTATGGAGAAAAAATAATGGAATTTCACTTTATATGCTTAAAACAGTATAAAAATACAGGCTGGAGAATGAATAATAGAAGTGGGGACAGGTTATGAAGTTATTTGGCATTGACCTACCTGCAAAATCTTTTTAATGCAAATATGTTTAATCTATTTTTTCCAACTGACAGTGTCAGTAAGTAAATCTTAGGTGAACACTGCTATTACATATTCCTACTCTATAATCTTTGTTGAATCACTAAGTTCAAAAATCACTGACCCTGCAAAGATGCAGGTCAAGCTGCTTTTCTGAGAGCAGTTGATAAAAGAAATTCAATTATGTTACAGATAAGAGCCTACATTTTTCATACTACATTAATAGTGCCACAAAGAACACAACTCCAAGCATTAATAAATATGATTTGTGGGTCTACCAGTTATAAGTATAGAACTATTTGTACACATATCCTAAAAAGTTTTACCAGTTTTCTAGGAATATTGAACTTAATTTGAAAAATAAGCAATTAAAATATAGAGACAACCTCAGTGAGAAACCAATTTTCAAAAGCAGTTATTTGCTTTTCCAAAATTGCCTCATCATACCTTGGTGCTTATATACTTTTTCTATAAGAGAACATTTACAGTTATTAGTAAATATACATATGCTTTCATTGTGTTGCCTGGCCACACAGGCAGGAAAAAAAAAAAAAAAATTCTTTAAGGGCAGATGAACAGATTAACCTTGTGAGAATATTTTATATTTCTACAGAACTTATCTACAATTGCTTAAAAAATTGTAACTTTTAGTACTTAATCTGGGAAAGAAATGCAGCCAGCTGTAAGGTGAAGGATAGCAATTGCTTTGTGACTAGGAAGTAGTACTATATAGTATTAAGAATAGGAGATAATTTTTTTAAAATATCAATTTAATTGAAAATACCGTGCAAATGAACAGAAGAAAAAAAAAAAAGTGAGTGGTTTGTTGAGATTTAACCTAAGGTCTAATTTTTTCTTGATTCCCAGGGGAAAAAAAGAGTTCAGGGATTTGATTAATTTCTCTTACCAGATAAAAAATAACTGTTGTAGTTTTGATGATGGGATTCTTTATTCAAGATCCAGGTTTTAATATGCCCAACCTGAAGAAGGCCAATCAATACAAGAGGATATATTTGCAGTAAATTGTATTGGTTTGACAAATAGTGACAAAAGAAAGACAGCAATTGTATATTTCCCGTTCCTAAATTAGTCTTGTGTTCACAGTCCAGGATTTTGTGTTTCAGTGAAATAAAGCTGCTATCACAGTATTTAGAATTTCATCTTATTTGGTTCTGGTTTTGTCTCTAAATTATGCTCTTTCCCTGATGATTTAACACAAAGAAGAACACATTGCATCATTTTGTACTGAGTTAAAAGTTACTTTAAACTACTGAATTCAATGGTTACAGATTACTACTCACTGTTGGTTGTCAAGGTTGGCAGCAACAAGGTTGATAAGAGGAGTACCAGGGTAATCAAAAAAGGCTTCAAGGCTTTTAGTTGCCTGGTTGAAGGGACAGGAGAACAGATGGTTCTCCTTGATTCCTTAATAGCAGGGACGAATGCCAAAAAGAATAGGAAAACCCATATGATCAGTAAGTACCTTAAAGAAAGTTTTTTTGATCATGGGGTGGTTTATATGGCACCAAGTCTGCTGGATACAGATGGCATTCACCTGTCTAGCAAGTGCGAAAGAATCCTAGCCTGTGAATTGGCAGAGCTGATTGAGAGGGCTTTAAATTAAGTTTGAAGGGGGAAGGGAAAGAGATAAGGCTTGCTAGAGATGAGCCTGTGGGTGTCAAGGCACAGTGAGGGGCAAAGTCGATAATCCAGCTGAAGGGCATCCACAGTAATGCACACAGTATGGGTAACACAGGGAGCTGGAGGCCATTGCACTGCCGGAAAGCCAAGCATGGAAACCTTGTGAGATGACCCACAGGACTGGAGTGCTGCAGTGAATGGTGGGAAACTTCTTGTATGTGAATGAAATGTTTTACTTTGCAGAACATATATGAATAATTAGCTGGGGTTCTATAGGGGTACTAATATATCCATTAAGACATACAGTAATTTTTCATTTACAGAAATCTATAAACAGATATTCTGATTTCCCAAATGGCTTCATGAGGTGAAAACACAGGCAATTGTGTTTTCAGAATGTGTATCAGAATATTAGACATCTTCCTTATTTCTGCACTAATGAGTATCTTGACACTGATTGTTGAGTAAAAGGAAGGATTCTGTTCTCCACCAACTCCTCATAAACCCAGAACTATCTCCCCATCTCAACCAAAAAACCCGTTTTTTAATTTTCTAAAGGTACATGAGCAAGTGTATAATGTACAAATTAACTTCTTTTTGGACAGGAATTTTTCCTACTCTTACAGAAGAGTAACTAGAGAAATGCACTGCTCTGTACTTGAAGATAGTATCTGACTTCTTTCACATTCCCTAATGTTTTGGTTCTTTCAGCCCAGCATATCTAATGAATAAGGTAATTTTTTTTCCTGTCAGTTTTGTGTCTAAAAAAGAATTTGTGATTTGCTCCTGCTATAGAGGAAACCAAGAAAAATATACATATATAGACAGAAAGATAATGATAGAAAGATAGAAGATAGAAAGTTAGGGGGAAAAGAGTGACTGATGGGTAGAAAAGATAGGAAAATAACATCAATTCTGGTGAATCTGTGTCTCTACCAGTCAGAAAAAAAGAAAAAAAAAAAGTGACTTTAGTGCAAAATAATTGCATGCCAATGAAGATGACAGGAAAGGTACTGCAGCACGTCATTTCTGTAATTGTTGGGTATTCAGGAGTTGCTTCTTGTCAAGTTAAAGTTCAGATCTTGTTGAAAAGTAGGTCTGCATTTCTGTTCAAATATTCTCCTAACATTAGGTACCAGCAATTACATGGAAATGTTTAGTTATAATTTTTTTTAAATCTTGTTTTTAATGTTTAAATTATTTGTTCATAAATTGACACATCTTAGATGAGTTCATTCTTTCCAGTGTAATCTGAACACTTACAGATGTTGTCTTAGACCATAATATCTTCTTGAGTAATTTAATTTTTATGAAATCAGACACATAAAAATAACCAAAACAATTACCCATATATATTATTTTATTGCATAATATTTCTACATTTTTATGAGGAAAAAATACCAGATTTGACAAGGGACATAGGAGGACAAATGAGTTTCTACTATTTTTCAAAAAACTTCCTTCAGGTCTTAGTCTTTACAAAAAATACATTCATACCTAAGAAGACAGCTGTTTACAATAAGGATCATTAACTGTGTTTATTATAATGCAACTTTTCAAAGCTTTGAAGACATTATTGATGGTAAAACCTTTAAAGATTCTGAAAGTCAATTTCAATAGAAAATAAGAAATACAACATTCATTTATACACCTGAATTCCCATGTCTGAAAAATCAGACCAGAAAACTAGTGGAAAGAGAGTGTCATGATATTTTGTCATTGTGTTTTTCTGGATGTTTGTTTTTTGAAGGCTTGTCTTTCCAGACAGAGGGGTGATAAAAAACAAATTTGAATCTAAGAATTGAATGCCATAAGAGGTTTTCTAATACAAAGGAAAAAATTATTATTAGAAAAATATAAAAATTTTAAAATGAAGGTCAAAACATTCATTATTTATATGAACACACAGATTTTTAAAAGCATTATTTCATTAAAGGCAGATTTCAGACCTAAACTTGTGCAATTAATAGAGTTCAGATCTAGACTTAGGGCCCCAAATGTCCTTCATTAATTACGGACAGTGATTCAAAGCAATTTACCTTACACTTGAAAAAACACAAGTAGGATAATATGGCTTGGGAATTCTATTCTACCACCCCACCTATTTTACCTCTCTTGTCTTTCAGTACAGCAAAAAAAAAAAAAAAAAAAAAAA
>VZRN01003459.1:2121237-2186328 GCA_013397935.1 Dasyornis broadbenti | reverse complement strand
AAAAAAAACACAAAAAAAAAACCAGGTATGTTCTTGGTAATCTCTCATGAAATTCAAGGCTGTAATTTACATATTCTTATTCATATTATATACTGGTCCAAAATAACTAAGCAATTTTTGGTGAGATACATTCTCTCACACACTATTATACCAAATTGATGGAAACTAAATATATTCCCTGACAAGATGTATGCCAACAAGACTAATTTAAAAGCATTTATCATACAAACAATTTACAACTCTTTGCTGTTTAGACAGTGATCTGTAAGGCCTTTTACAGAGTTCGGTGATAGTAGCTGAAGCTATTTATGAAAATAATTTTCAAAAACACATTTTACAGTTGGTTTTGTGATGTCATTACACCTTTTATTATTGTGTTTGCATGGCAAGGGTTTTTGGGGTGTGAGAAGGCATCTACAGGGATGGTCCAGTAAAGTAACTGCCACTTGGCTGCAAGATGGACCCACCGCTGACCAAGACCAAGCCCAAGCCCATCAACAGGATAATAACCCTGTGATAACGTATTTAAGAAGGAGGGAAAAGCTATTGTGCAGAAGCAATTGTGGCCAAAGTAGAGAGGTATGAGGTCATGTAAGAGAAACAGCCCTTCAGACACCAAGGTTAGTGGTGGGTGTCAGAAGGAGGGGGAGAAAGTGCTACAGGTAGCTGAGCAGATTCCCCTGCAGTCCCTGGTGAAGATCATGGTGAGTCAGGCTGTGTCTCTGCAGCCCATGGATATCCTCAGGGTAGCAGGTGGATGTGCCTGAGAGTAGGCTGTGACCCTGCTCTCAGGCACAGGTGTGGAGCCTGTGACTCTGTGTGAAGCCTGTACTGGAGCAGGCTCCTGGAAGGACCTGTTGCCACATGGAGAAAAAACCCCACACTGGAGCAGTTTTCTGGCAAGGCTTTTTACCCCATGGGGGACCCGTGCTGGAGCAGTTTGTGAAGAACTGCAGCCTTTGGATGGGAGTCCACAGTGGAGCAAGGGAAGAGTGTGAGGAGCGAGTAGCAGCAGAGACATGATGAACTAACGCCAACACCCATTCTCCATGCCCCTGTGACGGTGGAGAGGGGAGGAGGTAGAGAGCAAAGTTAAGCCCAAGAAGGTGGGGGTAAGACATTTTTAAGTTTTTGTTTTATTTCTCATTATCCTACTCTGATTTGACTGGCAGTAAACTAAATTGATCTTGTATTTCTCATGATGGTAGTTGGTGTGTGTCATCTCTCCCTGTCTTTATCTTGATCTATGAGCCTTTAATTATATTTTCTCTTCCCCAGTCCATCTGAGGAGGGAAGTGATAGGGTAGCTTTGGTAGGCATCTGGCATCCAGACAGGGTCAAACCCCTGCAAGATCACATTTCATTTGCACTAGTAATTAAGTCACCTAAACCCTACTGTTTCCCAGGGTAAAAGACCATCTTTCCTCAAAAACAATTGTTTTACACAAATAGTTTATCTCCTAACCCATATTGTCACTTAACAGTAGTTTGTCCCAGGTTTCTATAAAAAGCATTTTCTGGCAAGCAAAGTTACAAGCACATAACAGGCTGTTGGAGACTGAAATGTTATAGTTTATGACTTAAACATCTTCATGAAGGACTGTTGCCTATTAGAGCAAAACTGTATTACAAAAGCTGCAGAGACCACTAAGCCCTGAACAGGCCTTCTGACTGAGGCCCTGGACTGCTCACAGATGGAGATAAGATAAAGTGACTCAGGTCTGAGCTGGGAGAGAAGAATACATTCACAGAGGGATCACTCTTAGCACCTTCGGGGTGGAGACCACAGCCCCAGGGCTATCAGCTGCCAGGCTCGAACAGACCCTGACACCAAAGGGTGGGGGAGGAGAGGTTTTGGGTGTGTGGTGAAAAGGCTCTGGTCAGCGGCAGTGAACGCCCACCCTCCACTGTGCAGGGGAGCCAAGCTGCAGGGGCCCCTTCACCCCGGGAAAAGCTCATCCACATGAAGGACAACAGCCGAGGGGATGTCATGGCCCAAAGGCCTCCCCAAAGGGTCCCCAGACCCTGCACCAAAGATGATGCAACAGATTCACAGTGTTGCAAGGGACAGTGTCAAACTTGCCCTCCCCAGGGGAGGCACTTGGACGTTCCCACCAGCCCAAAACATAGATTAATCTACTGGATTCTATACTTTAAGGCTCGGCGGCAGGGGATCCTCACCACCCAGAAGATCAGATGCTGGGGAGCAACGAGACAATGTTGGGACCCTCGGAAGGGCGTATGTTTCCATCTAACCCTTGTCACTCTCTCCCTGTTACCCCACCCCCTCCATCAACTCTCCTTCTATTTCTTTCCTCTTTCTTTCTCTTTGCCTCTTTTACTATTAAATAAAACATATAAATTTCTTTTTGCACCAACATCTAAGCTCGTTTGGTTTTAATCACGTTTTTTGGGTATATTTAGAACTTTTCTGGGTTTGATCCGTTTTATTCACAGAGGCTTAGCTTTCTTTGTTCTGTATTTAAACCGGATCGTAAAACAGGTGCTGGATTTCTTTTTGGTGCTTTGGAAGGACTTTTTATATGACTTTTTGTGGACTCTAATTGGAACTGGACAAAGCTGGAAACACTAAATGTCAGACGACTTAAACAGCTTAAAGTATCAATTTTTGCTGTTTGGTTAGTTGGAGGAGGGTGTTGGTGGTTTTATTTTTGTTTTTTCTTGTTATAAACAGTGATTAAGGCCACCATTAATGGTTACAAAAAAGTAAATAGGATAATAGAAAATACATTTTACTTGTGATGGTAGAATTCATATAAAAGTCACCAATCACAGATTCATTAGATCTGGGAGAACTTGTTTTCAGAAAGGATATTTTTCAGAGACTGCTGAAAGCTTGAAAATTTTTGCTATTCTTACTATAGTTACATGTGTTAAAAAGGAAATGGTACTGTTTTATTGAGTACTTTGTTAAAAAAAATCTAATTACTTTTTTTAATTATTTATGATATTGTATGGACTAAAAACCATAGTTTTGTTGCTGAACACAACTTCAATTATATGTCACTAGCACACAGTTTTTTAAAATTACACAATGGTTATACGTGGTCCACAATGGTATATTGTTTTGAAAATCTGGCATGGTAGTAATCTTATAAAAAAAAATTGTAAGAGCCTATAGTGATCTTTATATGAATATCAGTTAGCAGAGGAGCAACTAGTTTTTAACTTGCATGAAATGGAACTCAGTATATTCATGATCAGCTCTCTTGCGTTTCTGCATGAAACTGAAACAAGAGAATGAAATGTTATGAATGAGGTATTTTGGGTTGTTTCTTTTTGTTTAGTTTCTTTTTCATTATTATTTATTTTGATTTTTTAATATGGCTACTTGCTTGCACCAACAGCGTATATCTTATTTTTCATGCTTCTTTGCAACACATTGTGGAGATCACTGAACTAATGACATCCACTATTTTCTAAATGTCTGTATATCTGGGCACCTAAACTGATAGTTTCTATTGAGATACGGAGAAAAAACAACCCAACAACAAAGTGCATTGACATAGATCTAGCTCTGAACCTGACTAAGAATCAGTGCAGTGCACTACCTTATATAGACATAACACCTTACCGTATACTACTTTAATACTGCAAATGGACACTGAAACATTCTCTCTCCTCTGTTTCTAAATATTTACCATAATGGTGCCTCAAATCTAGTCAACATTATGCTTTGTCATTGCTAGTGCATGTTATCCTGAATTCAAGCATCTGAAACCATGGGATTTATATTAATATTCTAAAGAGGTGTATTGTCAAAATGGTCGATTAAAGGTAGAATGTTTCATCATACCATTGACTAGTGCATTCTCTAGGATAAAAACTGATTTATACCATTTAATTACTGAGGTTCCCCACAGTATGAAAACACCCTTAAACCACCACTAGGAAGCAGATGTTCCATCGTCTGAAGCAAAACTAAATTGGTTTTGCCTTTTTGAGTATAAAAATACAAGAAAAAAAAAAAAAAGAAATTTTGTTCATGAACAGGGAAGAAATAAATATATAGAGATATAATCCATGCACACACACAAATAAAAAGCCTAATCTCAGGAAAGTACCACCCATTTCAAGAATAACAACTTGCTCAGCTGTTAGAATAGTCACATAGGTCACTGGTGACCTTTTACTTATGTAGAAATGCCCAGCTCTTGACCTAACTGCCAATCGGGAAGAAAAACAGTCACCAAATAATCAGTTAGGTATTGTTGGCACTACTCTGTTTTATAGTCTAACACATTAGATCAGAAAGACAATGTACTCAATAATTGTAAAGAAAATGTACTCATATTAATAATTTTATTAGTATTAGGAAAACCAGACTTTTAAATCTATGTCCTTTGGGATGGGAGAACTGTGAAAGGCCTAGTGCTTTTGAATTTCAAGTGAGAAAAATGAGAAACATTTTCATCAAAGGTTTTATCTAAACCAATTGCTTGTCTATATAAATAAAAATAAATACTGCAGAAGGATTTGCCATTAGATTGTAAGAGATTTATCTAGTATACAGCATCAAGATCCAGGGATTTACAGGATTGAAAAAATGGTCTCCTATCTTCTCTTACAGGATCAACAGAAGCCTGCTGGTATTTCAGCTGCAGAACTAACAAACTTCATGACTTTAATTAAATTTAGCCAATCAAAAGTGTGAACTTTAATATGAACAAACTGCATCTCTGTACTTTAGCTATACTAACTATTACTACACATCTTGAGGTGAAAACTCCTGGATTCATAGGACTGCAAATCCACCCCTTCTTACCATCCCTTCTGCTTTGATAATTTTTGCTTTCCATCCCACACCCTCTGTCCTGCTCACCTGCAAAAGGAAATGTATCATTACGAGTTTTCCAGCATACATGCAGAAATTATAGTAAATATTGGAGAGATGTGCAAAAAGAAGATACAGCAAAGCAGAATGGTATTTATACATATAGTAGCAGTATAATCCGTTTTTAAAAATGCAGATTAGCTGACAGAAATTTAATAAATTCCTTCTGCTCATTTATGATAGTCAAAGACACTGCATCAATGGGTAATTCAAAGGAACTGGATAATTTCATAGTACATTGAGGAAAACTGACTTGGCATAGTTGACTTACTGACACCAGTTATCCTCCTGCTCTCACTTTTAATTCTCTATAAACAGTTGTCTCTAATATCCTGTACTGGCAGAAACAATTCACACTCTGTGAATGATGGGGGTCATTCAGGAAAATAGTATGCATTTTCTCATATAATACCTGAAAACTTAAAGGATTAAACCATTTGAGTAAAATGACAATTTGAATTTGGTTTTCTAATAAAAAGATGGATCTCCAATTAAAATACAGCAATGAAATATAACTACATTTCTATGAAATAAAAGTATATGTCTGCCTGTACTTTTTTCCCTGGGGTAAATATATTCAGATTTTACTTGCATGTCTTCTCTGCAGAGAACATATATTTGAAGATGTTATATACATGTAGTTTTATAAGTGTATAAAACTAAGCAGGGCCATATACTTCTTCTCAGAAGTATTTTGTGGCATTTGCCCTATATTTTTCTTTTTATACTTTTATGCTTTCTTGTATCAAACAAAATTATGTAACATTCTTATGGCACCTATGAGTTTCAAAAAACCAGTATGTTGTTAAATTCATTTCATACATCAGGTAAGGTCCATGAATAGCAAACCAGCCTGCTAGTGAACAGTATACTACTCTTTCATAATGGTGTTTATATATGAGTAACTATATCTGTTTAATGGCAAAACAAACAAGCAAACTTTTTTTTTTTTTTTTTAGAACCTCATTCTCCAGCCTAATGGGAATTATAATTTTTGAGACAGAAAAAGAGAAAAAGGGAGAGAAATTTCAAAGGATATAAAATGATCAGGTAAGTTTTACAATTGGTTGTGGCAGTGCCCCAGCCTGCCTTTAGCTTTAGGGCAGGCTCTCCTATCCAAGAAAGGGATGCTGAGGGCGGTGCTGAGGAGCCAGCCGCACCCGCTGAATATCAATCACTGTGGGAGTCCTCCCCCTGCACTGGGAGTGCCGGCCCTTACTCCTAGAAAGTTCTCCCTTCTTCATATTCCCATTGGTTCAATTGTATTAGCCCCTCCTTGTGTCCCACGTTATTGGTCCCCTGTCACCCTGTGTCATTTCCCCATAGGTTCATTCCCTTTTCTCTGCCTCTTTTTCTCCCCGTATAAAACCTTGTGTCACCTCTGTTCTGCGTTCCCTTTTTGTGCTCCCTTCCTTGGTTTTGGAGCTTTGTCCGCCCTGGGGCAGGGAATAAAGCTTGGGAATTGCGACAAAAAGGAGTCCTTCACTCGTTGTTTGCTCCAGCTACGAATCGCTACAGTTTCCACCGACCGCTGCCTGCTCCCCAGGGAGCCGAAGAGCAGTTATCACCGGCGCTTGCGGCCAGGCAACGCACGTTTAACAGCGGCCAAGGCACTACACAAGTTGCCTGCTTGGCCAAACCGGGCAGTCAAGCTGTCACCGACAATTGGTCATTTTACCAGTCAGAACCTGATTCCATCAAGTGAAAATATGAAATCTTTAAGAAATTATGAAAGCAAATCACTTCTAAACAGCTATGTCGCACTGATCATTCTGTTATAATACATATATTTTACACATCCCTGTAACTACCTGTAAGATCTGAAATGCGCTCTTACACACAAACTCACTTTTTAACACAAGCAACAGTGTTAAAAAAAAATCAACTGTAACTTTGAATATATGGTGTGCTTGTTTCAGACACTGTTCAAGTCACAACAGGGGCATAGTTCTTAGGCAAAGGATATAAACGGTATAAGTGAAGGAGACCCTTGGGAAAGAGTTCTAATTGGATGAAGAGCTATTCTCAAAGTACAAATTAGGGCTCTCCCAGCACATACTTTTTACAAATTTTCAACTTCCTTGGTATCTCCAAAGAGGGGTAATATTGTCACTAAAAGAAAGAAGGGTATGTAACATTACTTCAAAGATCTTTTCATATTGTCATATGTTAGTTTGTATGAGAAACAGTAT
Source organism: Dasyornis broadbenti (assembly GCA_013397935.1). NCBI lineage: Eukaryota > Metazoa > Chordata > Aves > Passeriformes > Dasyornithidae > Dasyornis > Dasyornis broadbenti. The sequence goes on along the minus strand of VZRN01003459.1, from coordinate 2,179,281 downwards.
TCTGACCTGCATATTAACTGAGATATTTGTTTGCCTAAAGAAAAGTTTAGGGGTCACAATGTCCCAAAAGATTGTGTGTTTCTCTTTAGGAGTAGTTGCAAAATACAACTGTAGCACTAAACAGAAGGATCCCTAAAATAACCAGTCTCTGTTCTTTTCAGGACACACTTGTGGTAAGTTCTCAGAAAACTCCAAAGACATAATTATCAATGAGAAACTGTAAGCAAAAAGGAGTGCCTGTGAAACTGAGTTTCTTAGAACAAAATACTCCACACTGTCCAGAAGCTGTGAATAACAGACCTTGCTAATACTATGAGAAAGTTTAACTGGATTGATTTCCGTTAAATTAGGTACTTGTTTTTATGCAGCACAGATACAAAATGTGCTATGTTAAAACTGATAAAAGTCACGCTGACATATGGAGGGATTTCAATCTCTTTGGTCTACCCCATATTTTGATGTCTGGGAGTTTAGCCAAATGTAACTTTGTGACAGCTGCCAAATCAGTGGGAAAATATCACAATCAAACCTAGATAATTAAGAGCCCCCATCTTTGGTCAAGCCAAGATTGCCCGAACCATCCCTGGAAGTATTCAGCCGGGTTGAATGAGGCCTTGGGCAACCTAATCTAGTGAGTGGTGCCCATGCCTAGGGCATGGAACTAGATGATCTTTAAAGTCCTTTCCAACGATTCCATGATTCTATGAACTATTGCAATTAATTTAAGGACCAAGAGCTTCTTGTTCTGATGCAGAAACTATTAACTGGAATGAAAATAGGAGCTGTTCTAGACAATTCTCATTTGATTCCAATCTTGCAATACAGTATATTGCACTGTGTTTAGGGGCTTTTTTTCTGTGCCTTTTACCTATCTAATTTGTGCATCTCAATGTTGGTAGAAATGTTCTGTAAATATGACATTTCTCATTTAGTTATTTATATTCCATTATAAAACTTTATTATACTTTGTTTTGTTTCTCCCAACAAGTAGCAAAAGAATAAGGATAATAGAAAGGTGGTTTACACATGAAAAACTCAACAAATATAATTCCACTTTATTTTAGCAAAAGTTACGATGCTGTCCATTACTGTCTTCCACTTCCCCTCTACCTTATTACTTCTTCTTCATGACATTTTAGCATTCAAGCTCTTCCTGTTAAAGAGATTTTTTTCCCTTAAGTTATAAAGTGTCACAATTTCTTTTCCTAAACTCTGAAGGAAAATATGTTCTGATCTTGATTCACCTTTGAATAAATATTATCTGATCACTAGCATGAGAGACATAAAAATCTTCTTATGATAGTTCACATGGTAACTTTTTACGTATTTCTCACTTTTTCCCATCTAAACGAAGCCCAGAAAAACAATATAATCTTAATTTTTCAGTCCAATCTTCAGAAGGAGGATGGAACCAAATTAGTGACTTCTATAAACAGTGTAATTCTCTTTTATGATGTGCATTTTCAAAGCAAAGAACCGTCTAGGCAGCTAGCTTAACTTATAACTTTTTAAACTTTCTCTTTTTAACATAATTGCATACCATATTTTTAGTACTATATAAGAAAAAACCAAACATCTCAAATAGTTCCAAATTTCTTTTTGATTATTTTTGATCCTCAAAATAGATTAATTTTTATACATCCATAAAATTTTACTTTCAAAAAAGTCATCCAGGCCACGTGACCCTGACCCAGGCAGGAACACTAAAAGGAAAATCAAATGATAGTAGCAGGTCACTTGTTGCTGTGGGGCATGAAGACACTCAAGAGCTGACTTGGTTTATTGTCTAGGGAAGTTAGTTATACTTAAAGAGGCAACCTGGAGCATAACAGATGTTACTACAGAGATCTGGAAGAAATAACCAGGACACTGGGACTCAGGTAGTGTTATCCTGAATCCTGCAGGTGACAGAAAAGGGTGCAAAAAGAAGATACACAGTAAGAAATATAAATGCATTTCCAGTTTAAAAATCTCCAGTTCAAAACAATATAAAGTTCAGAACGTTTAATATTTATGTAATACTGATGGGTGGCCACAAATAAATTACAGAAGATTCTGTCATGAAAAACAATGTGTTTCAGTATGATTAATGTGAATTCTCATGAAAAAAGTACTAAACAAATTGAAAGACACATTTCTTGAAAGACACTCCATTAAAAACATTAGGTAAAACCACCCTCAGAAATCTAGGTAATACTACACAGAAAAAAAAAAATATATATACTAGGTTTTATTTTATATTGTTTTGTTTTGTTTTGTTTTATTTTGAAAGAAGACAAACTGATCAATGGCAGTATTTCAAGCCATTAGCATTTTTTATATCCTGAAGACAAGAACTAAACTTCACTAAGAGGCCTATAACTGAAAAAAAAAAAAAAAAGTAATTCTGTTTGAGTGGATTAATTTTAACTTGTTTCCAATTTCCTTATTATTTGGAGTAAAGAAATATTGTTTGTCACCAATTTCATTTGTTAAAATTGTTGTGAACTTAGCTTTTGTCAGTGTGCTGATCTAGAACTATTTTACAGGAAATAGGAGGTTTATTTTATTATATCAGAAAGATGCCTATGAAAACACAAATTGTGGTTTACATTAAGTAGAAAATTGAAGTATGAACACCTCCAAAATGGGCTTGAGGTAATTTTCTTTACATGACTTTATTACAACCCAGAATTCCCACACTTTTATGAAAATTGACTAATTATTAGGGGTTTTTTCCTTCCCAGGAACAAGTATATTAAATCTGGTAGAAAGGCTGGATATAAAGCAGCCTTTTTTTCCCCGGTGATCCTTTGCTTCCCTTATAAATGATCTAGAACTACAATATTGGACAGGGATTTGTGTTGAGCGATGGGGGGAATTATCTGTATAAAATAGTATTTTCCATATTGATGTGTATAATGTCCTATAATTTTTCCAGAGACAGCCTGTTGAGCAGACTGTGGCATGAACCTGGTACTGGCAGAAACTGACAGATCTGTATCACCATGGTGGAGCTGGTAAAGCATGCCTTAAGGAGCAACAGGAAAGAGACAGACATTGCAACATTATAAAAAAATCTCTGAAAATAAATATAAAATAAAAGACCTAAATAGAATCCTATTTTACACTCACAAAGTGGTGTCAAGGGATAGCCATTTAGCAGAGTTTTTTGTGACATAGTGTTGTTTTAGCAGTGTTCAATTAAGCAGGCAAGTTAGACATACTAATAAATTACTGCAGGACTGATGACTGGTGAGGAAGGCACTTAGAGACTGAAGATGATTGAAAAGATGAGCATGCTAAGAACTGCTAAGAAAGTAGAGACATTAAAGACAAAGATCCCACAAAGTCGGAGATTGTGGTAAACAGTGCATTCCTTCACAAACAATGAATTATCATGGAAAAGGGAAGGAATAGGAGGGGACGAATTTTGAAATGTTGGAAATGTTACACTTCCAGTACAAACACAGCAACTCCAAGTGGTGAAGACGATTGCTTTCACTAGCTTACGCATGAAACTCTTCAACAACTGTCTAAGAACTTTCAAAGCAGTATCAAAGTGTTTCCCCAGTAGGAAGAAAATACATCTAGATATATCAATAGAAATGTCCAGAGTGAAGAAATCAAACAAAATGAATGATAACCTTTACTACACCAGTTTAGATATTTAAAAGGAAGGTATATAATTTAAAAAATTGTTTTAACCTTTCAGTGTGATTCTGGCAGGAAAAATAAATCACTGATTCTGAAAGACTCAGTTTATTCCCATCTTGACAGTGCTTCAGCTACATAGATTTACTTCTCTATTGTGTCTACAAATTTTCTCATAAGAAAATCATTAGTATCTTTATGGCTGCTATAGCACTGTTTCTGTTTGAACCAATTCTAAGACATCACAATTCTGTTGAGACTTTTTTAAGTTTCCAAAGCATATGAAGGATACTTCTCTTCATGGACATGATCATTAACAAAAATGATCTAAAAGCTATCTTAAGAAGTATTTCCCTTTTCTTTATATTCCTTTTTAAGTCCATGGTTTGTAGTAGAAAATACTTCAGTAGTAATTCTTTTTGTAATGAGTACTGGGGGCTCAGATAATCCTGTCAATGAAGTCTCTAGGTTATTTTAGAATTTTTAAACGCTCGGGTCTATTTATCAGGTACAACATCTGCTTGAACTTATCACAAGCAGCAATTAAACTAAGCTGTTTCAATTTTACACACTGAAGGCACCGTTTTGATCCCCTTCTCCTTTCCCAGCTAGCTGTATTTCCTTTGAAGCTGATGACTGAGCTGCAAATACACAGCTGGTCTTTGTTCACCATTTCCCAATAAATGCAGATTAGCTGGTACGAATAGCTGTAGTTCTGGCTGGGCTTCCAGTCTACTGATGGATGTTGGGACATCACATACAAATTGGCTAAATGCTCAAATCTCACACCAGAAAATCTTTTTGTCCAAGGACCCCAGCAGAGCAACAGCTGTAATCATTACTACTCTAATTTTCTCTGTTCCTATTGCTGTAAATATAAAGTAAATGGAAGGGTCTATTATGCTGGCCAGTATAAGGATGTGAAGTATAAAGCTTGGTAACTGGGCATTTGTTTTCTTGCTTGAAAGTTATTTATACTTTTATTTAAAACTGATGAACACCAACACATAAAAGAATAATACATTATATATACATGAATAATTTATGATATATAATTTTAGTTAATTTATTTTGCAAATTACATTTTTAAGCTTCTTATAGTGAGAAAAGCCAAAATATGAATATTATAATTTCTTATACTCCTTCTTGTAGTAAACCATACAGTCAAATATTTTTCACCTTGAGAATTGGAGAAAATAACTTCTCAAAACTCTCTTGGTAGCTGTCACCAGCCACTCCTACTGAAATCAAAAGATTTCCCATCAATTGGTATGGAATCAGTCTGAGAAAAGCAGATATTTTAATTACAGATGAGTGATCATTGAAACCATGATTGTGCCTACCAGCCTAACCTCTGGTGCTTAGTAGTCATTTCCTTCATAAACCCTATATGGGTGTTGGTTTTATCCCTCTCTTTCACTATTTTTTACTGACTTTTATTGTTTTCTTAGTTTTTGTTCTCATGAAAAGTCTTATTCTAAGCTCTTTTTATCTTCCACAAGCTGTTGCAATTGTTAGAAGAAACAAATCAGCAACCATGAGAACGTCAGTTTTGTAGAATTATTCCTAAATATTACTTTTAATGGGCCTTGATTGTACAGTAAGTAAAAGCTTAGTGTACCTGTGTAAATAACTGATTCATCCTGTCTTAGTCTTAAATTATTTTGGAATTGAGTTTTTAAATTATCATTGGTATTTTAATTCATGACAAAGTTCAAACTCACACTAGAATTTTGGACCTATAATTCTCTGTTGAATTATTGAAGTTCTAAAAATACTATTGTTATTTTTATACCTTTGCATGTTACTGTGTATCAAATCTCTCTTGTCTGTCTTAAATATCCCAAAAAATAGTTCAAAACAAAGTAAAAGACAAACATTTGGTTTGTAATTATGGAGGAGGGGGAAATTTCTGACTAGAGTTATCATTCTTGGAAATAGGCATTTAAATGAAAATACTGCTAGTACCTGTCTGTACTTGTGTTGCAACCTAGACAATGCTAGGAGGAGCATTATGCAGGGGAGACATACAATTTTATGCTTCAGAATACCCACAAACTAGCAAGGCATTCTCCATAATTTACTTTTATGAGCTTCAGTTTCAAATTAATTTTACTAACTTAATGGTTTGGGAAATTATTATGGGAAACAATAATTTAGAGTTGACCTTTTCTGAGCTACCTGTTACTTGATTGGTTTAGCTAGCAATGTCTTTAATTGAATTTGTCAGCAACAAAAATATGTGTGCTAACAGCTGCTGACTTAAATTTTATAATTATTGTTATTACCTTAGATAAAAATTTAGGAAGGCAAAAAAAAGAGTGAGAGTAGAACAAAGTCACCTACAGTAGCACAGAATGAATGTCTCAATGAAAAGTTTTAATACTCATTGTTTCTTTAGAAATATTTTTGCATTAGAAGAAGCTGCAACAAATATTTGTCATTTAGTTAAAAAAATCAGAAACTATGTATCAGATGATGTGGGCAAAAAAAATTTGTATGTGTGTTATTCCCTTAGCCAGAGCTTCCTATTATCACCAGAAAAAGTACTTTAAAGTTCAGTCTCACATTCTGCAAATCTTGGCCGCTGCTTACCAGCTCAGAAGTGTTTCTTACAAGGTGCTGCAGAGGGGTCTGAGCAACCCCTAGAACCAACAGAGGCTGGGGGATAAACAGATCGAGAGCAGCCCTGCTGCGGAGGACTTGGAGGTTCTGTTGGATAAGAAATTACCTTGCAGCCCAGCTGTGGTCTGTATCAAATGCAGCATGGCCAGAAGGTCAAGAAAGGTTATTTGATTCTGTCCCTGTACTCTGCCTTGTGAGAACCCACCCACAGTGCTGCATCCAGCTCTGGGGTCCTCCGCACAAGAAGGACATGGACCAGTTGGAGCAAGTCCAGAAGAGGCCACCAAGATGATCAGAGGAATGGAGAGCTTCTACAAGGAAAGGCTGAGAGAATTGGAATTGTACAGCCAGGAAAAAGGAAGGCTTTGGGTTCACCCAATTGAAGTTTTCCCATACCTGAAGTGAACCTATGTGAACGAGGGAGAGAAACTAACTACAACAACATGTAGTGACAGAACAGGGGGGAATGGCTTCAAACTTAAAGAGAGTAGATTTAGATTAGATATTAGGGAAAAGTTCTTCACTGTGAGGCTGGTAAGGCACCAGAACAGAGACCCCAGAGAAGTTGTGGGTGCCCATTTCTGGAAGTGTTCAAGGCCAGGTTGAATGGGGTTCCAAACAGCCTGGTCTAGTGAAAGGTGTCCCTGTCCATGGCAGGGTGTTGGAATTGGGTGATCTTTAGGATCCCTTCCAACCCAAATCATTCCATGATTCTATGAAATACAGACCTGTTCTTTGTATGATGAATTAGAGGAGTAACATCTATAGCTGTTTTTTTTTAAAGAACAATTTTAAAAGTCTTTAATTAAAATAGGACTAAACAACCAGACAACTGAATTTATACAGAAAAACATTACATCAAAAAATTAAATTCATTTCCAGATAATTGAGTTTTCATTTCTTAATATTTAAAAATACATTTGGCACTGATATTTGAGGAGGAAATCCTTGAGTTTTGTTTGTTTGTTTGTTTTTAAAGTTTTTTTTTTGGTCATTAAATCGTATGGTAAATAGAAGAATTATAAAATGTGTCACTCTCATCTAGTCTGAAACAAAGAATTTGTTGAGAATAAATGGCTGTTTCATTCAGATGTACTATGACTTTCACCATACCTGACAAACCTCTCTGTAATTCTTTTTTTAATGGTATTTTGCCAAAATTCCTGCCATAGAAGTAAAGCAAATTTTCTATGTTACTTCTAAAGAAAAACTATTTGAGGAAACATGACATTAACCAAGGAATTTGACTGTAAGTGAAATTATCTCTAACTCCAACTCACACACTAAAATGAATTCAGGATCAGGCCTTCTGATTTTCCTAGATATGATTTTTATTCCTGTAGTCATTACTGAAACTCTTCCCTTTGTAACCTAATGTATAGCTTAAATCTGGTTACTGAGACATAAAAGCACTGTATACTATTGGGAAAATCTATGTTTAGTGTATTTGGATAATATGGGATTTATCAAAGTCATTAAAATAAGGTAAGTACCAGTCAGCCTACTTTCAACAAATCTGTTTCAGAGCTCCACTAGCTCATATGAATACATTATATGAAGTGGTAATCAATGAATGACAAAGATTATTATAGCACAAATCTACACCCAAAGTCATTCTTTAATGTTTCTGAAATCATAAATCTTGTATTTTGTTTAATGTATTACAAGTTAGGTAAACACATTTCAACCTGTGGGACTGAAAACAAAAATAACTTGTATTCCAGCTTTAGAACGTTCATCAAAATTGTTAACATATCTTGTAAGCAACTTTTCTCATTTGAGAATATCCTATTTCAGGGACATGGGATTATGTGCTATTACCTATAAAATAAAAGCTTATGTTTGAAAAGGCATTTTGTTCTAAGTACACAAGACTTCTGGGTTTGGTTGGGGTTTGGTTTTTTGTTTGGTTGGTTGGTTTTGGTTTTATTTTTTTTTGTTTGTTTGTTTGTTTTGGGGTTTTTTTGTTCTGTTTTGGTTTTTTTTGTTTGTTTGTTTGTTTTGGGGTTTTTTTGTTCTGTTTTGGTTTTTTTTGTTTGTTTGTTTGTTTTGGGGTTTTTTTGTTTGTTTTGTTTGTTTGGGTTTTTTGGGGTTTTTTGGTTGGTTGGTTAGATTTTTTTTTGTTTTTTTTGTTTGGTTTTGTTTTTTTTTTAATTTTCTCAGCTGCATGATAGCAGTATATCTGACAAGATCCTGTACTTCTCATGGACACAAACAATTTATGAAAGATTTTTTTAAGGCATGAACTATCACACAGAACAAACATGGGAAAAGAGTAGAAATCTGATCCTGTAAATAGAAAATGCAAATAATAATCTAAGTTAAAAGTTGGTGCCAATATATTCTTTGCTGCAATTATGAAATTTTAAAAGGTTTTTAGCAAATTAAAAATTAAAAATAATATTTTTATGATATATTGCAATAGTGCACCTTTCATTAGAGTATCCATAATAAAACATCTTCTACTCCATAGGTCTTTTCAAAAATCAATTTGTACCAGTAATAGTGGTATAATGAAAATGTGGGAACTGAATATTTTAAAAAACTATGAGGGAGCCAAGTGTCATGATGGTATAACATCAACCTGTCAGGGACTTCTTTGTATGGCTGTGAATGCCATGACGCAAGTCACGTCGTACATCACGGTGACACAATTAATTTAAATCCTTTCTGGATGATAGCATATTCCTTATCGGAAACATATTTCCATTCACCTCATAGAGAGACAGTAAAGATGAAAGTGAAGACCAACACTTTGAGTAAGTTACTTTTGCCAAGTACTGATGCTATTCTTCACCACAAAACAGGTAAAACCAGAAAAATCCACTATTCATTATTTCTAGTACAACATCAGTATGGCATTTTCATAGCATTCAGATGTAGCAGCAACCTGCTTAGTTTTAAGTGGTAAAAAGACACTTTTATACTTCCAAGTTGTCACCCATATTACTATAGGAAATCATAACTACAATCATGAAGCCTAACTAGAGAAACTAAATATAGTTGTTTATAACATCAAAAAATGTTGAAAGCACAGAGCAAGCAGGCAAAGAAAAGTAAGGAATTTTTGCCTGTTTAGAATCTTGACTATTAGGTCAATTTTTAAAATATTAAGTACAGATTTTTCATATACAACTTCAGGAAAATGTCAGACCTGTGGTATCTTTTTAACATATAAGTTGCCAACTATTTGATCACTCAACATTGCTATTCATGTTTACTGAAAGAATAATAAAAATATGCAGTAGTCTTAGATTTCTTTTGAGTGGTTTATGAAACAGAAAGGTTGATTAAATTTATTATAGATTCTCTAACACAAAGAGATAAGAACACACAGGATTCTGCATTATAACATTTCAGAATTGCCTATGTTATTGGGAATTGTATTATAATACTTAAAAATCTAAAAAAAGGTCTAAGTTTAACATCTGCAGTAACATTGAACACAGTTTTCCTGCTTTTCTGTTTTGGAATAGCTGCATCTAAAGTGGTGCCTCAAATGGCTGCCTGAAGTATGCATGTAGAACATAAAATGATTATTTAGTAACATTTGTAGTATAAAACGATTATTTAGTAACATTTGTTTCTCTAAACAAAGTTAAGTGTCTCCCAGGATCTGACCAGGAAATAATAGAAAAGGAGCATGAGAAAAGTAATAGTACAATTTATTCACTAATTCTCAACAACTGTAATGCTCTGAAGAATCAAAATAACAACACTGAGCATTATAGAGGTAGTGAAAGTGCTTTTGAATTCAAAATACGAAAAATAAATGAAAAAAATTACTCTAGATTCCTTGTCTTCAGAAGCCTCGTATTGTATCTCATAACTTGCATAAGGTAAAACAGATTTTCAGCCTCTGTATATTCTGGAAAATTTATTACTGTCCTAGATCACATGGTAATTAATTAGTCTTATTTTAAACATAAAGCCTGTTTTCACCAAAGTCAACAGCACTAATCTGTGAAAAAGAAACACATTATAAAATACATTTCCGGTAGGTTCCTGGAAAGCATTGATGATAACTTCCTGTCACAGGTAGTGCAGGATCCCAAAAGGAATGGTGTGCTGTTTGACCTCATAGTAACAAATAAGAAAGGCCTTGTTGATGTTGTGAAGGTTGGGGGTAGTCTTGGCTGTAGTAGCCATGAGATTTTGCAGTTCAGTATTGAATGAAGAGGTATCAGGACAGTGAGGAAGATTACAGCCATTGCCTTCAGGAGAGCTAATTTTAGCCCCTCTAGGGATCTTGGAAGAATCCCAGAGGAACCGACCCTTCATGGAAGAGGGGACCAGGAGAGATGGTTGATATTCAAGGATCTCTTCCTCCTGGCTAAGGAGAAATTCACTCCAGTGAGAAAGAAATCAGGCCAAGGGGGCAAGAAACCTCCTAAATAAAATGAATAAAAACCTCCTGTTAATATTCAAACACAAACAGGAAATACAGAGGAGATGGAAACATGGTTAGGTCACTTGGAGTGAATATAGAGAGGTGATCAAAGTGGACTAGAAAGGCCAAGGTACATGTAGAATTAAATATGGTCGAGAAGGTAAAGGATAATAAAAAAAGCTTTTTAAATACATCAATAACAAAAGACAAGCAAAAGATAATATAGGTCTGCTGGTAAATGGGGAGGAGAACCAGGTAACAGGGACTGGCGAAGGCAGAGTTATTGAATGCCTTCTTTGCATTAGTCTTCACTGATAAGACCAGCCTCCAGGAACCTCTAACGCAGAAGACCAGGGTAAGTGAATGTCAGAAGGAAGACTTACCTTGGTCAAGGAGGATTCCGTTAGAGTCAGGAAAACATGATATCCACAAGTCCATGGGTCCTGATTGGAGGAATCCACAAGTGCTGAGAGAGCTGTTGGACATCCTATACAGGCTGCTCATGATCATCTTTGAAAAGTCATGAAGATCAGGAGAGGTGTTTGAGGACTGGAGTATTGCAAATACCCTGGTCTTCCAAAATGGCAAAAAGGAGGACCCAGAGAACTACTCTGGAACCACTGCCCAGCCAGGTTCACTTCAGTCTCTGTAAAGGTGATGGAGTGAGTGCCTCATTCTGGAGTTCGTGTCTACCCACAGGGAAGGCAAGAAGCTGATCAGGAGTCAGCATGGATTCAGTAAAGACAAGTGATGTTTGAACAACTTGATTGCCTTCCATGATGAAACAAGAGAGTGGAGGATGAGGGGAGAGCAGTGGATATTGTCTGCCTCAGCTTCAGCAAGGCTTTGGTCTGTCACAACACCCTCAGAGGCAAACACAGGAAGTGGGGTTTAGATGAGTGGACAGTGAGGTGGATTGAGAACTGGCTGAATGAGAGATCCCAGAGGGCTGTAACCAGTGGTGCAGGGTCTGGCTGGAGGCCTGTCACGAGTGGTGCCCGCAAAGGTTCAACACTAGGCCCAATGTTATTTAACTTGTTCATCAATAACTTGGATGAAGGGGCAGATGCCTCCTCAGTGAGTTCAGCAATGACACAAAGCAGGGAGGAGTGACCGATACCCCAGAGGGCCATGCAGCCCTTCAGAAGGGCCTTAACAGGTTGGAGAGATGGGCAGAGAATTGTCTGAAACTCAACAAAAGCAAATGAAAGGTTCTGCACCGGTGGAACAACAACCTCAGGCACTAGCACAGGCTGGGGGCTGATCCGCTGGGAAGCAGCTCTGTGGGGAATGATCTTGGGGTCCTGGTGGACACCAAGCTGTCCATGAGCCAGCAGTGTGTCCTGGTGACCAAGAAGGACAATGTTGTCCTGGGGTTCATTAGGAAGAGCACTGAGAGCAGGTTGAGGGAAGTGATCCTGTCCCTCTACTCAGCCCTGGTGAGGCCAAATCTGGAGTGCTGTGCGCAGTTCTGGTCTCCTGAGAGCAGGGCAGACAGGAAGGCCCTGGAGGGGGTCCAGGGGAGGGCTACAAAGATATTTAAGGGACTGGAGCATCTCTCTTACAAGGAAAGGCTAAGAGAGTTGGGCCTGTTCAGACTCGAAGAGACAACTGAGAGGGGACCTTGTCAATGTCTAGGAGTATCTGAAGGGAGGATGCCGAGAGGATGGAACCAGGCTGTGCTCAGTGGTGTTGAGAACGGGACAAGAGACAACAGGCAAAAACTGCTGCACAGGAAGTTCCACCTGAACACAAGGAAGAATTTTACTGTGCAGGTGATTGCACTACAATAGATCGGCCAGAAAGGTTGTGAAGTCTCCCTTACTGGGGATATTGAAGAACTATTGCAATCCTGTGCAATGTGCTCTAGGATAACCCTGCATGAGCAGGGAGCAGATGACCCATTGTGGCCCTTTTCACCCTGACCCATTCTGTGATTCTGTGATTATTAATTAACTACATAAAAATGCATAACAATCAACTTGATGTAGAACGAAGTTGATTTTACACCTAATTACATGTAATAACTGCTACTTTCAGACAATTAAATCAAATTTTTAATATAAGAATTCTAATATAATATAGATTTGAAAATTAAAACCAGAACAACAACAACAACACACATTCACATTTACTAAGCAAAAGGATTTTAGCAAGGTATTATTTCATTTTTTTGGATGTTTCTATACTATATTGTACTCTGCCAAGAATACACGGAGGGACAATAAGCTTTTTTGCTACAAAGTTTTGGCCACTTCCACAAAAAAACCACTTCTGACAAAAATGTGTTCTCTGTGATTAAGGAATGTGAATCTTTAGGCATCACCAGGCAACCCTCACCAGGCAACAAAGTCTCTCAAAACTCTACAGGATCTTAAGAAGGCCTTTGTGAAACAATCAATACTTTTTCTTTAAATAATCCTATCATTTAGGAAAACTGGTGAATATATTCACTAACTTTTGAACCCATTATTATACAACATACATATGATAATTATAGGAGAATAGTGATATATATGTATAACATCAGGTCACACTAGAAATGTTCTTTTAAAAGTTGTTTCTCAATAAACTGACTCACGATAAAAGATCAAATACTACTAACAGGCTAAAATTAGACTACAGATCCTGTGCTGCATGCATTCAGAATTACCTGGTTGTGGAAAGTAAAATTATAGTTGAAAAGAAGCAGCATTTTCCTTTTTATTCAGATTATATTATTGTAACTTCTGTTTTGTAACTTTATAGATTGCCTTCTGGGACTTATCTACTATGGTTGCCACAAAGCTACTGAGAAATACTGACCTGTATTACACATTTTCTTGCACTACTATTTGCTATATGTTGCAGAGTGATACCATGTTGGTATTTATTTTAGAGTAATACCAATATTTATTTGGAAAGAAAACTACAGCTTAAAAATGTTCTCCTTTTCATTTTACTGAAAATCATCTGTAATGGATTAATATGAAGGAAAAAATCCAATACTTTTAATAGATGCCTGACTAGTCCATGAAGATTTTGTTTATTCCAGTTTCTATCCACACAATGAAAAGCTCCAGAAGAACTAAATTACTTGAATATATAATTTTGTGGACAAGAATATTTTCATTGGTAATGTTTCTATACTGTATTAAGATTTTTTGCAGTTCCATTAGGCTGCTTTCTTAATCACTATTCCTTCATTAGAAATGACTGCTTGACTTATGTTATTCTCAGTTTCAGTATGAATATTTTTAGAAGCAATATAGACTTTTACCAAAAAAGGAGGTGTTTTTTTTTTTTTTTTTAATTTTAAGCTTTGCTAAGTGGCAAAGTGAATTTTGTGATAAAGGTAAGTAGATAAATAAACCAGAATTTTTTAACCACACCTACAGTACAGCCTGGGTGTGGGAGTGTTCACTTTTTTCCACTGCTGCTTATCAGTTTTGAGCCACAAGACTCAAAACTGCACACTGACTTAAGGTGCAGTTGCCTCTTCATATATGTCTGATCTTTGCCCTTTCTGTTGTGATTGTAAGATGTGAACTATTGTCATAACATGCAAGTTTTTTTGTAATGTGGTTCTTTATCCTCAGCATTTGAACTCTTTCCACCAGCACATTTCAGCTAGCCAAGTAACTGTCAAACTAAAAGAATGTTCAAATGGAACCAGTGTAAACTGGCTTCAATAATATTGCCTAGAGGTTAAAGCTCAAATATTCTTATTCTAGCTTGTCAAGCTATTGAACTGACAGTGTTGAGAATTTTAATACTCATATATTCTTATTAATAATATGAATTTCATTTTTAAAGGTTTATTAAATAATTACCTCCTTTACTTCCATGATTAAAAAAGGTAATAGACAACATCTTATATGCCTGTATCTAGAGTTTTCACCTTTTTCATCAATCACAACAAATTAGTTCTAAATAATGAAGACATATTGTCTCCTCTTGCATGTATCTTAATTATCATCAAAGTGCCGCAGACATATCTCTGTTCATCCATGTTTAAAAATGGAATCTGAGACACAATGAAGTCTGAGGGACATGCTTTATATTTCTGCACTATCAAAATTTCTCCCCTAAGGAGAATTTTATGTTGACATTTTCAGGGCTGAAAATGTCCTCACCAAGCAGAGAAAAACAAAACACTGAATTTCCGTTTAAAATAAATCAATACATAAAAGAAGCAACCTCTATTCAATTTTGAGCAGGCTTTTCTATGATTATGAAGTTTTGCTAAATTACTTTCTGTAAGAGATAAAGTTTGCACAATTTGGGTTTATTTTTTTCCATAATATCTGAAATGAAAATGAATGCAAGTCAAAAAACTGTATATCACTGTATATATGCCACAAATACAGAATCCTTAAACTAACACAAATATTAAACCACTGAAACTTTGTTATATATTTGCGGTTTTTCCTCCCATTTTTAGTTTCCCATTGTTTTTCCATTGTTATTAATTTCTTCAAGGAAATTTCTTTCATTTGATAAGGTGACAGGATATCAGCCTAGGAAATTATATTTATTCCACATTTTCAGTCTTGAAGAACTGGAAATCTAGCCACAGACAATCAAGAATTCTTTAACTGTGAAATACAAATAACAATACAAAGTTCACATTTGTTTAAAAAAACCCACACTGCTGCAAGACTGCAGAAATAAATTAGATTTTTATTTATTAGATTTTGTTTTATGAATGTGAATTTGTTCTGAGAATGTGTTTATTAATTTAGGTAAAATACATTACTGCATCAAAACTCCTTATAGTTTTACAGTAGGAAACACCAACACAAGGGGATAATTTTATTACTACCAATAAAAGTAATTTCTATTTTAGCTAAGAAAATGAAATAAAAGGATGACCAAATGACATGATTTAGGTCAGACTTTAATCTGTTGCACATTTTCAAAGGCAAAGGAAAAAAAAAGAAATCCCTGGAAAGGAAACTTGGTATCAAAATGGAATTTTGTTGTTGGTATTCACTCCAATAAATAGACATTGCTTGGGTGATATCACTTCTTTTAGATGACAGTATAGTAGTAAGTGACACTGTACTTCAATGATATCAAAAAGAAAAAGTCACTCCTAAGGTTGATCAGAACAAATATCTGCCTAGTTTAAAAAGTAACAGACTATGGGCTGGGTGAACTTCCCAAATTAAAATCAGAAATTTTGTTTGCTTCATAAATTCTCCTTTTATCAACAACAAGAGAGCAGAGAATTAAGAATCTATGCTACATCAGTGGTCCTAACTCTGTAATTGATGTACATAATGTAATGACCATTTCTATGTCCATAGAATATGAAATAGCATACAACTATATTCTTCTTATATAACACTTATCTACTGTTTTGAAAGGTTTTCTTGCAATCATTAAATTCTGGAACATGAATCTTTTTCATATAATAAGTATATACAATTGGAATTGTGAAACTAGTCTTGTACTTTTATTAATAGGTGGATAGAAATATGAAAACAATCCCACAAAATGGTATCTAGCTTAGCAAAGCCACATGGGTTTCATTGAAAGAAGATTTGTATTTTCCAGCACTCAAGCTCAAACAGTAGCACAAACTTTGACTTCATAATGATGGGAAAAACCAATAAAAAAAAAAAGAATGGGCATGGTATATTAAGGTTGAGAGCCATGAGCCACAATTGTCTAAAACATGACTCACAGTCATTGGACCCTTCATTATTCAGAACTTTTCTAACCCCTAGAAATAAATAACCACCATTTCTGTTGTCTCTGTTCAGTATTTAAAAGTAAAAATTAAAAATAATCCTATTACAGATGAAAATTCCTGGTTACAGACTATTATACAAGAATTACTAAGAGTTGCTAAGATCAACAGAAATTATGATGCAATTTATTAGAGCTTCATAAAAGCTGCTCATCCAGAGAACATTGGCAGGTCACAGTGACCTCTTAAATCTATCAGCCTTCTTTGCAATCTGAAAAAGAAAAGCCTTTAGACTTTTGTCATATTCATGTGGGTGTAGGGACAGAATATTCTCGAAGAAGTCTGACAAGTAGTTGACAAATAGATTACTGAAATTTTGAATGCTGAAAATATCTAAAATTTCTGAATGACTCATACTCTCCTAAACTAATTACAATAATCCAGATTTCCAGATGTGTAGGAACATAGAATTTCTGGAAAATAGGCATTGAGCATGTAGGAATCAACTGTTCTGTTCATATGATATAAAGTTAATCTGTAAATACAGAAAAAAACTCTGATGACTCTATGATTCAGACTTCCTACATATGAAATCAATCACAGATTTACAGTGTTGGAAATTTGCCAAGAGAGCCTGGAAGACAAGTTTGTCAGATAGACACTGAAGGATATTGTTACAGCAGTTAAATCTGAAATGACAATTTAGCTGATCAAAGTAACAGACCAACTTACCACTTCACCAGAATGTCCTCATAGCACAGTTAATGACTGGAGGATTAAAAGTGTAAGACTCTTCAAGATTTCCCTGAAACAGAAAATCAAAAATGTTTTATTTTCTTTTCTACAGCAAAACCAATAAATTCTGAAGGGTTCAAGAAACAGAGTTAATACACTGATGATAAATAACTTCTGCAAACAATAATCATTGAAAAGCAGCCAAACAAAGTGGAATTTCTAGAGTAACTCTGATGTGAAAGAGTATAAATCATAAATAGTCATACACAATTATTTGTATTGAAATTTTCTGTTCTTGATTGAAGTGCTTAGGAAACAATTGTGTTAAAAAACACATTGTCTTAGTCATACACTTTCTTGCTTTGTCACTGTGCTAGACCAACCCTTTCTCAATGCATTATTTTTAGTGCAAAAATGCTGTTTCATAACTGAACTTATGCTATTAGCTCTTTAAGTACACCAGACCTGTCACCAAAACCTGCAGTACTTGCACAGGCGTTATGTTATTTGGTAAATTCCCTTAGGTATATGAAAACAGAACTGTAGCCTTGTCAATAGTAACGTTATCTCTTTACATATCACAAACCAATGTCAACCTCTACCATATCTATTCAACTCACTCATTTAGCTCTTTCTCACTAGCAGTCAGGCTTAAGAGATTAGTGTGTGAAAATCTCTTGATGTTCAACAAGGCCAAATGCAAGGTCCTGCATCTGGCCTGGGGAAACCCAAACATAAGTACAGGCTGAGTGGAGAATGGATTGAGAGGAGAAAGATTTGGGGGTGTTGGTTGATGAGAAGGAAAACACAACCCAGTAACGTGCACTCAAAGTTTAGAAAGCCAGCTGCAGCCTGGGCAGCATTAAAAGCAGTGTGGCCAGCAGGTCAGGGGAGGTGATTGTCCCCCTCCACTGTGCTCTTTTGAGACCCCATCTGGAGTGCTGTATCTAAGTCTAGGGCACCCAACAAAAGAAAGATGTGGACCTGCTGGAACAAGTCCTTTAGAGAGGCATTAAACTGACCACAGGGCTGGAGCATCTCTCCTATGAAGATGGAATGAGAGAGTTGGGGCTGCTTAGTCCAAAGACAAAAAGGCTTCGGGGAAAACTTTTAGCACTTTCCAGTATCTGAAGGAGGCTTTCAAGATGACTGAAATGGACTTTCAATAAGCACACGTAGTAATAGGCCACGGGGGAATGGCCTTAGATTGAAGGAGTGTACATTTAGGCCAGATACTAGGAAGGAATATATTGTCCAAAGAGGTTGTGGGCTCCCCATCTGTGGAAGTACACAAGACCAGGCTGGATGACACTATGTACAACCAGTCTAGTGGAAGGAACCCCAGGCAGAGGGGTTGGATCTAAAAGATTTTTAAGGTCCCTTCCACCCCTAACCATTCTATGAGTCTGTGATTCTGTGATCTTTCCTTAGGGATAAGGCTCGGAGAGGTAGAACCATTCAGTCTGAGGCAGGCAGTTCAAGGGAAAACTCATCAACACATATAAACAACTGAAGGGAAGATGAAAAAATGGAGTCAGGCTCTTTTCTTAGGTGTCCAGTGACAGGACAAGAAACAATGAGAAAAAGGAAGCACAGAAAGCTCTATATACATATCCAAAAGCAGCTGCTTTACTGTAACTGAATACTGAAGCAGTTTGTGTAGAAATTACTGTGGAATATTCATCTTGGAAATACTGAAAAACCATCTGGACACGGTCTTGAGCAACCTGCTCTCAGTAGCTCTGCTTGAGCAGGGAGTTTGGCTCAGATCCAACCTCAACCACTCTGTGATACTGTGATATTTTATTCACAGCACTTATGAGTTTGTGTTTTATCCACCCACCTAGGCAGTCTGGGATTGATAACCACCTTCCACCTTTTTATATATCTCATTCATGACATTCAGAAATCACAATAGTCCTAATTGATTTAGGAAAGAATAAAAGTAAATGGCAATAAATGATCAATAGTGATCAAGAATGATTCACCCTAAAAACACTCTTCCCTATTCTACTTTTGTCATAATATGATAACAGTTTCAGTGTTTTGTTGGGTTTTTTCTTAATGCACTGCATATGCAACACAGACAGTTGTTGAAAAGAGGCAGGTAGAGTACTTTTGTTATAAGCAAATGCTAAGTAGTATAAAATGCTTTGGGAATGTAAGTTTGAACCATTTCTTTAATAAGATCTTGCAGGGCCTTCAAATGTCATGTAACATGGTTGTATATGGCAATGGACTGAGTTAATAATTTTTATGTCAGAAGCATTTAAATATCTGGCTTATTTTTCAAAGTCAGGCTGGAAGCAGAGTGACTAGAAATATGCAAATAATAATGTCAGTGCAGAAGGTTGAATGATACGGTTCAAATAGCTACCTTGAATACATATTGTGTTACATTTTAACATTGCTGTGTTTATGGCAGAGATTTCCTAGGCTAACACTATATACCACTCAGCATTTCCTTTATGTATATAAAAGCATAAATTATTTTTTTTTTTACTTAAGTTGCTTAATTCATCATCACATCATAAGAATGCTGATTAAGCAATATGAACTCATAAAATATATCCTGAAAACTGGTGCACTATGGATTGTTGTTTTTTCATAAACACATATGCAAAAACTAGATTCTTCCATTCTTTTATCAATTCTCTTTGTTGCTCTACACTGTGTATTTTAGGTGCCTGTATTGAATTTGCTTGGTCCAATTACATGGGCTTTCATTACTTGAGAAGTATGAAGCTGTCCAGTTCACTGAAGGAACTTTTCTCACATTCAGTATTTTCCCTTTCTGTTAATAGAACTATTTTTCTTCAAATTTTCCTTAAAAAAAAAAAAAACAAAAAACCAAAAAAACCAGCAATTCCAACCACAAAAAGTAAAAATATGTCCTAAAATATATTCTTAATATTCTATTTTGTTAAGCCCCATATACATAGATTAATTTATTGTCATTTGCTTGAAGAGTAATAAACACATTCTGTGTCCATTTAAAAGAGAGAGGAAGAAGCATTGCAGAGTTGTAGTCATGGGACAGTTTAGTAAGACTAACTTTTTCCTGTATTTGGGGGCATGCATGCCTTTCACCTCCCTTTTCCCTTGCACTGCTTTTTTTCTACGTACGGTTCTATGGCTCTTTTCTATTCATACTCAATTTCTTTTAATAATTTCACAGTTAGGGCTTATTCAGTTTTTGGCTCAGTATCATTAATCAGTATATCAGCATAGCTTTGAGTTAAATCACAGATGATAAAACCTCAAAAACTGACAATAACAACGCTGTTGATATCATAGCTCTGGAAACCCATCTATTTAGTTTCCTAAACTTGCAGACACGGAAAAATCTCTATCACTGGCTATTGTTTATTCAAAAGAGAAAAAAAAAAATGAAGAGGATGGTGTCTTACCTTGCTAAAAATACCAGGGGAATAATATTGCTACACAGCCCCACAGGATCAATAGGCTTGTTCCTGCTTCAAAATAAAATAACTTATAAAACGACTGTTAAATTTTTTACAAAAATACTCCTTCCCCTAACAAATCTCTTGTGTCTTTAGAACCTTTACTCTCTGTCTTTAGATATAAAATATTAGAAAGAAGATGTCACAATTCCCAAACCTTGTTTCTAAATCTGTGTCACGCAATGCTAAAAGCTCTGGAGATAAAAGACGTGGTCTGTGCTGAGTGGCTGCCAGTTGACTTTGGAGACAGATGGTGCTGTCAGACTCTGTATGACCATGGCCAGGCCTCACTAAGGTTTGCCACTGGTAAATGGAGTTGACAGTCTTCTGCTGTGTCACTGACTTGCCATGTAAATAAATTTTTTGAAGAATACTGCGAAAGCATGTGAATCTATGGGAATGAAGGTAACGCATTTGTATGCCATGCCTTAGGTAGGCAAAGCTAACAGCTAGCATGGAACAGATAGAATGTCCTCCTGTCATGTTTTTCTGCCCTGTCCACTGTTACTCTCCTGACATAGTCCATGAGTCTAAAGAGCTGGGCACTGCTACTTAGGAAAAAAGAGTCTCATTTTCTGAAAGTTTACCTTTTTGATGGCAGTCTGATGTATGTTACACCTGTGCAGGGAAAGGGGCAGAATCATATGATTTGGTACTTTTCTTTTTATGGTAACTAGATTGTAGCTTGTTTTTTTCCAAAAGAAAAAACCCTTCTTAGGTATTTCAAGGTCAAGTCAGGGACAGACAAAAGCTCTTTAACAACTGAAACGCCTGTCAGGACAAATGACATTGTAGTCAAACACTTTTTTTTTTTAAGGGAAACAGTGTGGTTGTATATGTGGATATGGCACAGAATAGAAGATGAAGTCCTGTATGGATTCATGAACCCGAAGCCACTTCTGTGCCCTAGAAAGCAAAGAAACATCTACACCCAAACCAAAAAGCTGTGAGAAAAGGAGTTAAGTAACTGACTTATAATTAACTCAATGCCAACAACTGTCATGCTGGCATAGCTTAGTTCTGACTAACATCATTTAGATGCTGGAAACCATTGCACTGACATAACACTGTAACACTAGAAAACTTCAGATTTAGATTACAAAAAGTATATAGAAAATCTCTAAAATTTGAAGCAATGAAAAAATAGAATATCAGGTTCATTATAAGTAGGATAGGGGAGCTGGAAGTTGAATCTTCTACAGGCTGGAGGTACTTAGTCTGATTTAGAATTAATGTCAGAGAGAAGACTCCATGCTTCTATAATTTTACTAACAAATGTTTAAAGGGATGGAAGGCTGCATAAAACTTTGCTATATACCTTGAATTTTCCTTTTCTACTGATTAATTTTCCCCCATAGAATTGAAAGTGATTTTTATCTAGAATTTTTTTTGACAAAGAGATTACACTGTCAAAAATTGTTTTCTTATTAAGAGCAATTTTTCCTTGCTAATACAATAACTGCCATCAACAACATCTGATAGTCATTCTTAAGATGCATGAGTACCACCGTTTACTGACACTCTTAGAAATATGAAGTATGAAAAATATTAATTTCTCAAATAACGTTTAGAGTAAAATATTCCATATCTAACCATTTGCTTTTATTCAAGAAAGAACATCAAGAGATGTGACTTTGGCTCTAAGAAGCAACATGAAAGATGAGAAAAAATATACACTCCTCAAATTAAAATATGGAAGTGTGAACAATTACATCAAAATCAGGATTTTCAATATTTAGAAAATCTGAGACATAACTTAATTCAATTGGTTTCCTTAGAGAACAAAACTACAAAGTCTTGCAAAAAGACTAGTTGAACTAGGAGAAAAGAATTTTGGTCTAAAATAGCCAGAGTATTTCCCATTTCTAGAGGTAGATGTATACATGCACGTGAAGGATAATGAAATAAGTGGATTAAGGATTTTGTATCTTATGTGTTTTATGAGAATAAAAGGTATTTTGTCCTCAAATATTTTCTGAATATTCTCCTGATCACTCATTTATGATTAATCCTGGCCATTCAATATCACCTATGTATTTAGTCCAGAAAGGCAGTAGCCGATGACGAAGCTAAGAGAGGCCTATTAAGACCTCTCACTTGCCTAATTTCATTTTCACAAACAAACTGAAACACAGTCTCCCTCTTAACAGTACAGCACAAGCAGGCAGTCTTCCAGGAATGATTTTATAGCCAAGTAAATCAGTTTCTCCTCCTGTAAAGTCATTCTCAGTAGTATTGCTATTAAGAGGTAGAACGATGAAGAATAATATCAAGAAACATGGCATTGCTCCAGTGGGACTGTAGTAGGAAGCAAAATAGAGGGGTTTCAGGCTGCTATTTGGTAGAGATTTAAACTCTAGTAAACAGGGCCCTGCAGAGAGATAAAGGGAAAATGTGTTTAACCCTTTTTCACCTATTAGAATAGCATCAGTATTGTTTTACCTTGCATTTCACAAAGTTTGACAATTTCTATTCCAGTGCTGCAGCAAACCCAAGCTATAAAAAGACCTACTAAATCATAAGAAAAAAAATTACTAAGCCACATCTCTTCCATGAAGATAAATGCCAGTAATAATATAAATACTAGCATTTGTTCTTCATGAGGCAGAAGCTCCTGTCAGACTTATCACAGACTGAGGTGAAAGCAGCTGCCAGGGCCAACAAGGATGTCAAGAGCCTGGGCAGTCTTTAAGGCCTGGCCAGTTGCAGGGCCCTGCCACTTCCCGGTTCCACTGATGTCGAGCCCGGGCCCACCCCACCTCTGAGTGTCCACACCTGAACTGCCCATTCCCTCACAAGCACTGCTGCAGAACAGTCTGCCTTCCCCACCACCCCTCTGGCTCTTTCCCATGCTAGGGGAATGCACTCCACAGGCACACTCTGCCCAGCCTGGCATACCTACAGCTCCCATATTGTCCTCCCGGGGTGTCCCCACCTTCCTAAGCCCCAGACCTGTGTGGAGGCTGGGTCCTAAGGCCAAGCCGTGGTGAAAGGCTCCAGAGCTGTGCCAGAGGCTACCCTGCAGCCTGCCCAGCTGGGAGCCATGGGGTCAGGACTCACAGCAGTGTTGGAAGCCACAGTCAGACCCCAAAGGCCTAGCCCATGGATGTGTCAATGTCTTCCACTGTGATTCCCCTAAAGCCAGCTGCAGCGGGGCCTAGCTGAGGGCTCTGGGCTGTGCCCACAGCTGCACTGAGCTGGTCATCACGCTTAACTTTCCTCCTGGTCCCTGTCACTGGGAATCTCTGGGCTGAGCCATCTCCCTCCACCTCCCTGCTGTTTCTGGGGCCTCCTCTTTCTCCTGTGCTTCCCCTTAATTCCATAACCTGGCCCTGGCTTGAGTGTCTTTGTCACAAGCCCCTGCTCCTGCTCAGGCTCCAGGTACCACTCCAAAATGGAAAAAAAAATTGAATTTAAAAGTTTATTGTCTTTTATTTATTTATTTATTTTTAATTTAATGTAGAAAAAGTCTTTCCTCCTTTGCAAAAATTTTACTTGCTAGACCCTTTGAAAATATTTGAATTTTCCAATGTGTTAGAAGCATAGTTGTGGTCTTGCTTCTGCAATAAGAAATTTACCTGAGGTTTTTTGTTTCAGGTCTTTCTGATATTTGGAAAATTATTGCATAATGATCTTGGGGCATTGACATCAACTTGTCTCTTAATTGTTCTTTTACCTAAGCACCATCAAATAAATTTGAGTATTAACTTTATTTTTTTACAAAGCTTCTAGACTAATATACTGTCTAGTCAGTAAACTTTCTAAGGTGAAAACTGTTGACAAACATTTTCTCAAGAGTTCCAGGCATACAAGACATCACAGTTAAAGTAACTATTTTAAGTAAGCTAGCTTGTGCCTTGGAGAAACTGTGGTAAGGACAGTGCTCTGTATTTGAAATACAGCTAAAAGCGATTCTTTTATGCCCACTAATCTTACTGGTATAATTAAGGATTTTATAAATAAGATGTATATACAAATTTTCTTCTGTTACTGCCCTACTTTTTTTTTTCTTTTCCATTTAAAAATATTTTGTTTCTATGGCTAGACTTGTTTTCAATGGCTTTTATTTAAAAAGTCTGCTCTTGTATTTTTTCTTTTATGTATCTAATGAATGCAAATAATACTCGGCAGCATTTGGCATTTACAAAAATGGTGTATTATCACATAGAAATTTTTCAGCAATACCTATAAAATAATAAAGAAAATCTGCTACTAATGGATCAACTGATGTGTCACACAAGAGCTACAAAACAGATATTAGTAAAATGGATTCACAAAAAGATAAAAAATTAATGCTGGGTGGAGAGAAACCACAAAAAAACCCCTGGAAATTTTGCCATTATTTCTTCTGGTCATACACCAAGAATAAGTTATAAAATATATCCTGCAACAAGACTGCAGTAATTATTTCCCTTTTGTGTAAAGATTCTACTTTTTGTTGTTGTTGTTGTTGTTATCAATTCTGGGTTTTGTTTTGTTTTTTTTTTTTTTTTTTTTTGTCTTTTTCTATTGTCTAAACAAAATATCTGACATACTATGGCAAATGTCAGATAAGTACATATCAGAAAGTTATGTTTTGTAGGAAAAAAAATCCATATAGCTCTTAAACTACAGTT
Source organism: Dasyornis broadbenti (assembly GCA_013397935.1). Lineage (NCBI taxonomy): Eukaryota > Metazoa > Chordata > Aves > Passeriformes > Dasyornithidae > Dasyornis > Dasyornis broadbenti. The sequence goes on along the minus strand of VZRN01003459.1, from coordinate 2,154,141 downwards.
ACACAGTGCATTTTTCGGAAGTTTAAATATATGAATAGAATTTCCCACTCAAAAAATCTTGATGAGTGTTTGAAAATTGAGAACCCTGCTTGAAGTTCTTTAAGTGACCATGTGGTCCAGTACTGCCTAAACGAAGTCAATGTTCCCAAGACAGGTATACAAATAAAAGCCAAAGTGTTACTTTACCTATTCCTCTCTTCTTGTCATCTCACAACGGTACCCTATCTCTATACCCCTTTTTGAATAGAACAGATTTCTACAGGCAATTGATGTAGTTAATCTTAGACCACAAATGATAGCAAGTGGAGGTTAAAAGGAAAAGGGCCAGGAGTCCTCCAAAGTCACCTCAACGGACATAGCAAGAAAAGAATTTTTTTTTAAGGAAAATTAAAAATATGAGAAAAAAGGTCCCTTACAACTAAACAGTGATGCTTAGGTTACAAAGTCAGAAAAGATTGTTCTGTGGTTACTGGTGTAACACATCCCCTACATGGTATAGCCATTCTACATACAACATCACTAAGAAATTGTCAGCAAGTTATTGAAAGCTCTTTAGTAGTAATTTTATACAAATTCATGTTTTCTAATGAAGGTACTTTCATAATATTTGGTTAAAAACCACAACAGCCTTTTTTTAGTCTAAACAGATACAAAAACACTGCAGCAAATTAAATGCTTTGTGGTATTAACTGCGGTGTTGAAATATGGATTGCAGTTGCATTGTTTCAAAGTAAGCGAAACATTTTTTATCTCTCATATTTGTCAAGAAACTCAGACTATGCTGGGATTCTTTCCGGCTTCTGTGTCATTAGCCAGCTTTGGCTTTACTTACAAGTCCTTTAAATATCAAAGAACAAGAAAGTTGATGGCAGTGGAAGAATTATATATATAATCCTTTGATTATATATGTATTTTTGATCATGCTTCTTATGCATAACAGTAATTTAATTGTAATCAGGTACATCTGAATCCTAGAGTGGCTTATTCATGTATTAAGGTACAGTTAAACAGAAGATGGATTATTTGCATGATCAAGTTAAGCCTATGCATAGCTGAATAAACTATAGGATAGTGCCACAGGGAATTGCTGTCTCAGGAGGTGACGGGTTTTTTTCAGCAGTAGAGAAGAGTCACTGTAACACTCTTTTTTAAAGACAGATTTAAAATAAAATCAGTTACTTATTTATAGGAACCTGCAGCATACACTTAACTTGAGTTAATTGGATTATTTTAAATATCCTATTTGACAGTATCCCTTGAACAGGAAGACCTTGTGATCTTGTGAATACAGAAGAATGCCTGAGCAAGTCTCTGCTTTAGGGATGCTGTGTATATCCTGTCCAATACCACTTACACTGCAAACGTGACAAATAAGAAGAATGACAAGGAATGACAAGTCCACTGCAAGGAAATAGTTACAGATGCTCAGGAAAAGCCAGAATAGCTTCAGATTCTTGCAGCTGTAAATTTAGTTTAAAGGGGGCACCCTGTCACCTAAATGCAGATTTAACTACAACTTTGATCCACCTTCCTTTATCTGAATTGTCAGTACGGTACACTGATTGTGGTGTAACAGATGCCTCTTGTCTTGGCTGGTTTCAGACAACTTAGTGATACCAGTTGTGCTTGGTCATCTTGAAAATTAAAACTGGAAAAGAATAGTCTGTGTAAGCAATTCAGCCATCAGCTGCTTAAAAATAATTTCTTAACAGAGTTTCTGCTTAATATGATTACACATTTGAAGTCAGAGTTGGGGTAGGTGGAGAATTGCTGCCATCTGCTGGAAGGATTTCTTTCCTGACTTTAAAGGAAAGTGATGGTGGGGGGGGTTTTATGAGTGAGGTCATGAAAGATTAAAACTATTACCACTGAAGAAATGTAGGTGCTTGAAATCTGTGTAGCTATCTCAATTATAATTATTCTAATGGCATCAATAGTGTAAATTTATGAAAATATGGACCTAAATCTCCTTGCTATTCAATGTCTGAATGGAGGACTACGTAATTAAGCCATATTCATAACTATGAACTAGAAAGCATAAATCCTTCCAAAATGGGGAGAAGATGTAAAAGGAGAGAGAAATTAAAGACAAAGCAGCCTTTGTAGTCAATCATTTGTTTAATTTTATAGTATAAATCTCAATGCTACGGTTTTACTCATTATGATATTGTAAAAATATTAGTCTAGGAAAAAATATTAAAATCCCAATGTTATGGATAGGTAGCAGGAACCTCACAGTGAATACTCAGATTTCTCTAAGAGTTGGTAGTTTCAGAAAGGAAAAAACAAATTAAAACAAACCCAAAACACACTAGTTGTTTCCACCTTCCAGGAGACTGCTATTTAGGTGCCAAAACATGCATAGTAGTCAGCACTGCAAAGATATTTTGATGCTGAATGTTAAAGTAAGCAGTACCATGTAGCTTACAGGGCACTGAACAGTTTTGAAGAGCTTTTCTGTCTTCATTCTCGGTTCTGTTTCACCTATATATAGTCCCAAATTCAGTCAGCACTTGGCATTTCTTCCCAGCTAAATCCCTGTAAATGGTAATTTTATATCTGCCTCATGAAGATTTCAAGACAACCAAGTTAGATGTTGAATGGTTCAGACAGAACTGTGATTTGGACATGAGTACACAGCCTCACAGTTTTGCAAGTTTTAGCCAGAGTACCTATATGCATACATACTCCACCAAAAAAAAAAAAAAAAAAAATTAGATTTCCTATTTAGTCTTTATTTGCTGTCTTGAGACCAGAACTCTATTGGTATTGTAATTTCATTAGCCTATTTTCATTTGCTTAGAAGTAATGCAACTGGGAAGAAATTGCATGGCAGGATGGAGTGGATGTGAAACCAACTAGGATGAGGAAATCAAGCCAGCTGAACCACTTGGAATGATATACATACATAGTGGAGGAGTATCGTAAAAGGAACTATGATTACATAGTCAAATGATAGATTGATATCAGGCTATCATGCCTGAAGTATTTGCTGTCCCAAGAAAACTTACACCAAATTATATAGTAATTTAAACTGCATGGTGAATAATTTATTTCCTCCCATGTTGTGGGTTTACATTTCTTATCTTTTACATCTCATCACAGTTTGACTGTTGCTAAGTTACAAATACCAGCTGATAAATGCAGTCCACTGGAATTTCAATCTAATGATTATTTATAGTGTCCTTTAACTTTGTCTTTAGGCCCAGTGTTCACCACCCTGATACCAACAGCTTTAGAGTGATCAACAGATGAAATTTTCTGGGAGATCACTTTTTAAATGCACACACAGAGGCATACCTCCACCCTTTTTGTCAATTTATTCTGATGAACAAGAGCAGTATGTTTTCTGTCTGCATAAGCTGGATTCTAAAATGTAGAAAATTTGCAGGTATACTTCCATGTTTGGCATCATGTACTTATTGTATTCACACCATAATCTCATGTCACTATAGGACCACACACTAGGTTCTCTAGAAGTCATTTGGATAATTGCAAAGAAAAGCGTTTCTCAAGAAGTGGAGTCCATCTTTGTGGGAAAATGTAACACAATACTGATCAAGGGATATACCAGCTACCTGAAGCAACTACACAGATGTTAGTGCAATACTGTACTTGGGCTAACTAGAGAGAAAGACATGAAAAGCAGACATACAAAGATGCATAATAAATGAGGTAAGGAGACCTCTGTGTAATCATTATGATTAAAATTCCTACATTCAGGTTAAGTTACTAACCTTAATTGTAACTACATATTTTCTGAAGTCTAGAAGATGTATGAAAAGATTAAATGTTACAGTTACACTCAGTTTCAAGATATGCACAGACAAATGTTATGCAAACACTTTGTCTAGAAATGTCAAAAAGATCAAGAATTTTTGAAAAACGTCTTTCTGTAATTTTATGTAACAATGCAGTGAATCTGTGACATACTGCAAGAAACTGAGAAACTACTCAGTCTAGACAAAGTTGTTCCTTGCAAATAAATGTAAAAATTTGTGCAAAGCAAGTTCAATCTCTTACAGCATAAATAACTTGTCAATTTGTAAGGAACTTCATATTTAACTCCTCGGTCTATTTTGAAAGTGCCCAGTCCTATCTGAAACAATGCATAGATTAGAAAAACAGAAACACTTAGATTTTCTATACCTTGTGATCTTAGCCATCTTAATTTAATACTACTTAAGAGAAAAGGCAAACTTGCTGACTTACTAAAGCCACTAGTCTGTGCTGTTGTATAAGAAATCTGTATTATGCCAATTCCTTAAAAATGCAGTTGTAATCATTTCTATAAGCATGTTTTATACTGTTGAACAATACCTACTAAACAGTTTGGAAGAGCTTTAGCTTTTATTGTCCCATATCTGCTATATCACGACAATATTGAATTAGAAAGTATATCACATTCAAAGCATCAAATTTATTTTAGTTCCATTTTGATATTTTACTAGAAGTAAAAAATTTATATATATATTAGGCTAACAGGTAAATCTTCAAGCTAGGAAATCCAACAATTCATATATGCAATGGGAAAGCTGCTTAATGATTAAGCTAAAGCTTCAAAAGGGTGTTAATGCTATTGAAATTGTCTTCCATTATTATACAGATGTTTTAAGAGGCAGAGGAAAAAAAACTCATCCCAAAGGTAAAAATATTATTGATACCCTTACAGTACTAACATATAAATAAGAGATTTTTTTCTTTTATTTTGTGTCTTTTCACAACCTGCAAACTAATTTGTGCTATATTTTAGCAACAGATTTGTAATGGAGACTATAGAAGATTTTTGTTAATGTGACCTTTGGCTTTAGTCTTTTGTTTTATCTGTATGGACTTATATTAACTGCATTATAAAATAAGAAACCATTTTTAAAAAACTATAAATGTGAAATAAATATCCTTCTTTCTGATTAGAAACATGAATTTTACATTCTACCATAAGGTAAATTCTTTGCTGATGACACCTGTAAGCAAGTTCACAGAAGGATCAGCCTTCAGCATTTTCTTTTATTATCTCTGCAGATAATATCTTTATCAGCAGATAAAGATAATCCCATCTTGTTGCAAAGAAATTTATGTCTACAATATCTATATAACTCTTTCCACTTTCCCTGTAAGTTACCTCTGTCTGTGAAAAATTCTAAGAATATAAATGAGGTGTTTTACTTACATTTTTAGTTTGGAAAGAACCAAAAGTATATATAACTTCTTAGATAGTAATCCTGGAAAATACACGTTTATCACATGTTTGTGAATTCAGCAGGACAATTAGCCTTTTTTGTCACATAAGCATTTTGATTCCTTGTCAAAAGAAAGTATCACCAGAAGTCTACAATTCTCGACTGTCTATCCAGTTAAAGTTTATATACTGTGTAATTCTCCTTTTTTTTCCTTTTTCAGTACTATAATTCCTGTCACACAGATCCTTACCTTCTGAAGTTTAATAAGATCAAATTATAGGCAAAATCTAAAGCATTTTCAGGTAATAAGCAGATCAAATATTCATGGAAATGGGTAATTCAATTTTAAATAACCACAGACTGTTTGTTTCCATAGTTGTTTTACTACATGTACATTGCTGAATGTGACATGAAAAGAGTTTAAACATTTTACAGCAGAAATCAGATTTTAAGTGTCAGTGAAAACTTAACTTTCATATAATTTAGATACCATTTAACAGCCTTATTCAAATACTGCACACATAGGAAGTATATTTCCATTCCAAAGTATCAGAAATTAAGCAATGCAGGAATTTTTCTATGTCCTTATTTCTGCATGATCATTATAGTTACCTTTCATGAGACTAAATTTAAAATATACTAATTATTAAAAAGGAAAAAAAAATAATTACAGGCTTTAAAGTTTTTATCTATTGAGAGAGTTTAATGGAACAGTCTAAAACACAAATCCCAATCTATCTCTTTCCCTGATTCAATTTTATGGCAGGAATTCTTACAGTCTGTATATAATCCAGTAACAGACATCAAGGAGAAATGTCAGTTCATGGGGAATTTTAACTACACAAGCGTCATTAACCTTAAATATGTCATGCTGGAATTATTCTCTGTCTGCTTTGAATTCATACATATATGCTCTAGTCACATCCTTGCGGAAAACTCTACTCCCAGGTTTGCAAGGCAGGATTCACACTCCTCCCTGCCTAAAACTTCTATTGAAATAAATTGATTTTCTGAACCATAATTTGGCATACTGCTCTACCACAAGTGTATTATTACCATTTTAGAGTCTATTTCATTATGTTATAATGAATTTTTAAAAAATATTTTTATAATTCAATAGTTAAAATTACATATTGCATTGGCAAAAAGGTAACAGGAAAAGTTTTGGGTTATGTAGGAAGAATACCAGGTCTGCACACTCTATTTTTTGAAAGCTAGAAATTTTTGATGTCTGGGTTCAAGCATTCTGGCTTGCTTAATCCCAGAATGAAACTTTAGTGAGTTTAGTGTCAGGGAGAGTATTTTTGACTTCACTTTCATGTGCATATGTTCGTTGCATATACTGTGAGATTATGGAAGCACATACCCACCTCGAGCTCCTGCAGAATCCCATGCTGGAGAAGGTGGATGTGTTCAAAGGTGCCCCATAGGAAGCCTGTGCTGGAGCAGGCTCTGGGCAGACCCTGTAGCCATATGGAGAGAGGAGCCCACACTGAAGCAAGTTTGTTGGCAGGACTTGTGACCCCACAGGGGACCCACACTGGAGCAGCCTGTTTCTGAAGGAGTGACCAGCAGGGAAGAGACCATGCTGGAGCAGTTCGTGAAGAACCACAGACTGTTGGGAGGACTGATATTCAAAATGTTCATGAAGGACAGTCTCCTGTGGTGTAGGTAAGAGTGTGAGAAGGAAGGAGTGGCAGAGACAATGTGTGATGAAGTGGCTGCATTCCCACTTCTGTCCCTCTGTACCACTTAGGAGGAGGTGGTAGAGAAATTAGAAATTAACTTGCACCCAGGAAGAAGAGAGAGAAAATTTGGAGTTATTTCTCATTACTGTACTCTGATTTGACTGAAAATAAACTAAATTAATTTCCCCAAGGTCAAGTCTGTTTTCACTGTGACAATGATCTCCCTGTCCTTGTCTAAATCCAAAAGCATTTTGTTGTGTTTTCTTTCTCATGTACAGCTGTGGAGGGGAGTGACAGATCAGCTTTGGTGAGCACCTGTCATCTATCCAGGGTCAACACACAATACATACCACTACCCGTTTGAAGGGTCTTGGATGTTAGTTTCATACACTTTTTGAAGGGTTTAAATGCTAGAGTTTTAATGTCTGTAATTGCATGGGAAATTCAACAGAATCAGTGGATTTATAAGGACTCAGCACACTGAGGTCTCAGAATGGTCAGTTTCCTCTTAAGTAAACTTCTGTATGAGGTCAGGACCTACAGTGTTGTAGTGAAGCAAGTAAGAACTCATTATAGAGTAACAATTTGGTTTGCTTTAGCAATCTGTGTAATCCTAAATGAAATTAAATTAGAGGCATACTTTTAAGTAATCTACTCTATGATAATAAATTATTACCTGCAAAATATGTAAAAAATCCAGGCAGATTCCCCAGACAGATTTTACTAGTTACAGGTTTGCTATATGCTGGTCACACTTTCAGTTATGTGACAGTTATGTACATATCAGGTGTTTGAGGTAGCAAAATCCATCAGTTTAAGCAAATAGTCTTAATTTTAAGATATATGTTTGTAAAGACCATAAAAATTCATAAGGACAGCCCTGATCATTGTCAGCACTAGTAATTATATGAATTATAATGTAGAGAGAATATGAATATATAAATATTGCATTAACTTTCATGAATTTTTGCACCAGTGTAACAAATCCATTTTCTGTGTTCAGTACCTGTAAAAGTGAGACTGACAGGAATTTTCTAATATTCGTTTAATGAAGATTAGCAATGTTACATTTCAATTGTATTTCTTAGCCATCAAAGCATTTAGAAACCAAAGAGGGTATTCAGAGAGCCAGTAAGCAACCCAGCATCAGCTGAATTTCTCTGGCTGACTCAAGTAATTTCTCTGCTTCTCCAAGTCTTCTACCCAACTGCAGTGACAGAGGCAGGGTCTTAAGAAATTAACATGCTATTCTATTATTTATTTATCTTTAATAGTGACTATTGATTTTCAAGGCTTATGACTAGCAATGAGAATACATTATGTATTATACAAATACAATACGTCATGCAATGGCATAATAAGGTGATCTGAAACTATCCAGATTTTTCAGGTACCATGCTGTGTTACCTGCTGCCTTTGTGCATAGATTTTTTCAGGTTCCTTACTCTAATACTAACCTGCTTACTTCTCTAGGTATGATGTTTTGCCACTGCCGACTGCTTTTATGTGCCTGATTCATCATATCAGGTAGACCTGCACACACACACACACACACACCCACCCACACACACACACCCCCCCCCCCCCACACACCCACACCCACACACACCCACCCACACACACACCTTCTTTGTATTCTGCTGCTAGTTTCTAGCTCTTGATGTCTAATTGGTAATGTTTAGGAAGGGTTTTTAAATATATACAAAATTAGTTGTATGCCTTTCACAATGCTCCAAGAGCAGGGAACAGAGGAAAAGAAAAAAAAAAAAGGAAGAACATATTTCTGGCTACAGGAATGAACATTTGTAGTCTATTATCATACTCTGTCCTAAAGCCTCATTAGTGAAGAGAAATCCTCCATCTCCGCTGAACCTCCCACTCCATTAACCTGTGTTTTTTCTCCTTGTTTTGTTACAAGAATTAAAATGAGAATGTAGATTTTTAGTTACTACTTAGATGTGAGAGAGAGGCATTAAGTCTATTTCTGCAAAGTAACAGATATTACAATGTTTCTTCAGCAAACATTATAAAGCATAGGTGTAATACTTATTTAAAATAAGAATCAGAATATAATCCAGAACACAATAACTATGTCAAAAATCAAACTGGTGAAAGGAGGAAATGGAGGTATTACATTGATCTCTCAAAGAGCAAAACTACTGTATGTTTTGCTGAGACCAAAACTCCAACTTTTGCTTTCTGGAAACTGCTGTTAGGAAGGTTTCCCAAAGGACTGAGATGTAGGAGAATTGGAGTAATGATGTCAGGAGCTAGAATAGACAGACTCAGTTTTAGGTTTGAAGTCCTAGAGTCACAAGCAGACTTACGTGTCATTGCAGTTGTCCAGTATGTCTTAAAAAAAGCCACAACCAGAAAGTGAATTCAGCTTAGATAAATCAGAAAAGTACATCTTTCCAACTGTAGAAACAGGTCCCTTTCCAACGCCCAGAACAGGTGCAAAGCAGCAGTTGCATAGTTGGCAGTAATATAATGCAAACAACTTTTTTGTTATTTCAGCTCTATGCAGCAAAATAAATTATGTCAATGTTACAATGTTCTAGACTGCTGCCTCAGAGGAACATTGCTCTCACTTTTCTACAGTTTAAATAAAATTTGGTCTAAGAAAGAACCTCAGCAGATAGAAACCGACCTTGCACTTGTAGCATAGAAACTCTGCTGTGGATTTGGTCCCTACAGCGTAGATCAAGATCAAGTTCTTCCTTTATCATTACTGTTCTTTTCTGTTATAGCTGTGTCTGCAGTGCAAAACTGATACAGCATTAAATGCTGAAAGCTTGGTAACATTAACAGAGTTGGAGTCTGGTGGTTAATAACTCCTAAGTCTCCTGCAATATTAATTCCTTTCCCCCTCCTTTATTCCTTTTTATCCATTTGTTCCAGCTTCTTAAGCTATTCTTTTAACTACTTTCCTTCTGTTCATCAGGATAAAGTGAAAAATGCTTGCCTTTTCTTACTAATATGTGTGATGTGCCCAGAATACACAAGTTCTTGTAACAAATCTACAAAGATTACTTTGTCAATATAGAGATTATCTAGCACACAAGACCCAGAAAAAGAATATTTAATATAAAAGAATTTGCTTTGTGAAGGGAATAATGGAAGAACACAAATAGCCTTGATAATTTATTTTCCTAGCTAACAATCTCAGAATGATGAAATAATTTCAGTTGCAAGAGCTTTTGAGAAGTCTGCAGCCCAACTGCCTGTTCATAGCAGGGCTGATCCTTAATTCAGACAAATTTGCTCAGGGCTTTGTCCAGCTGAGTATTGCAAAGCTCCAAGAATGGAAACCGTATAATGCCTCTGGACAACCTGTTTCACTGCTGGGCTGTCCTCCTGGAGAAAAGGCTTCTTCTTCTTTCCAGCCCAAGCCTCTCATGTTACAGATTGTTCCACTGCCTTTCAACTTCCTGCCACACACCACTATGAAACGCCCAGCTGCATCTCTCGTTCTCCTTTCAGTGATGCTGGCAATACTGTTGAGTACCCCTGAAGCCATCCTTTCTCCTGGCTGAACCAGCCCTGGTCCCATAGCCTCTTCTCACAGGGCAAGAGCTCTAGGCCTCATCATCCTAGTTGCATCCTCTGAACCCACTCAATTCTGTACATGCCCTTCACATATTTTAGGGATGAAAACTGAAAGAAATATCCAGATGTAGTCTAATGAATGTGACATAGAAGAATATAATCCCTTCCCTTGATGTCTCTATTCATAAAGCCCAGCATATTTTTGGACTTTGCTGCTGAAGTGCACTGCTGATTTCATACTATTATACTTCAGCCATAGTTTCAAATATGGATGACCTCGTCCAACTTGTCCATTGCATTTTTTTTTTCTTGAGAGCAAGTATTTAAATTCTTGTGTTACACTGAAAAATTTTCATCACTTCCTGCACTGCCAGTGAAACAGCAATTTTCTTTACCTTTTTCAAGGGAAACCATACTGCTTGTACATACCACACTTCATAATCCTTCTGTAAATGTTCTAAGAGTGGTTTTCGCTCTTCTATATCAGTTGTACTATTTCAACTATTTTGTACTTCTGTCTGCTTCACTATTATAAAATCATTCCTTTTTCCCATATAGGAACGTTATAGGTACCCTGAACTATCTCCTAATTACTTTATAGGTACACTGAACAATTTTCTGATTGCCTACAGCTTGCAAAGTTACGCCATAATTACTTCATTTCTGTTGTTATTTTTAATGTCAGTGGTGATTGTCTGTATTAAAAAAACCAAAACAATTGTGTCATGTTATGGTCCTTTGCCGCTCTATAGAAAAAGTATGCAAACTAAAATAAGCAAAAAAAGTAAAATGAAGTAAGAAAACATAGCTGTATAACCAGAATCATAGAATATAATGAGCTGGAATGGGCCCATCAGGATCATTGAGCCCAGCTCCTGGCCTTACATAAGATACCCTAAGAATCACACCATGTGCCTGAGAGCATTGCCCAAATGCTTCTTGAGCTCTGTCAGACTGGTGCTGTGACCACTTCACTGTTCCAGTACCCAAACACCCTCTTTGTGAAGAACCTTTTTCTAATATCTAACCTAAACTTCCCACTCAGATTCATGATGTTCCCTCAGGACCTGTCACTGGTTACAAGAGTAAAGAGATCGGTGTCCATCCACTTCCGCTCATAAGGATGTTGAATACGTCAGTGAGGTCTCCCCTCAATCTCATCATTTCAAAGTGAATAAACCAAGTGACCTCAACTGCTGCTCACAAGGCTTCTCCTCCAGACCTTCTACCATCCTCATGGCCCTCCTCTGGAAGGTGTCCAATAGCTTAATGTCTTTTTTTTACTGTGGCACCCAGAACTGCCCAAAGCACTCTGGGTGAAGCCTCCCTGGTGCAGAGCAGAGCAGGACAATACCATCCCTTGCCCGGCTGGTGATGCTGTGCCTCATGCCCCCCATGACACGTTTGGCCCTCCTGGCTGCCAGGGCACTGTTGACACATGTTCAACTTTCTGTCAATCAGGACCTTCAGGTTCTTTCCTCAGTGCTGCTCTTCAGCCTCTTGTTCCCCAGTCTGTGCACAAAACCAGGTTTGTCCATCCCAGAATAGGATCCATTCTATAGAATCCACCACCTGCTGGCTGGTGATTGCCCATCTTTCTATTTGCTGAGGGAGTCGACAGCTGATTCCATTTTATTGTTGTTGGCAGACAAATATTGGTATTTCTTGAAACCCTACATCCAATATCTAGCATTTATTCCAGTGAAGGTTTTACTACTTAAATAGTTAGGAATTTTACAGCGACATTCTAATAATTAGCACAGCGTTCAAGTTACAATGCAGAGATAGCACTAATAGTATGTCATCCTTGATTCTGTTAACTGAAAAATGATGTTTCTCAAGAACACTTGGAACATACAGTTTAAAGCACATTGTTTCACTTTATCATAGGTTTCAATGTTCTTTTTTTCTTCTTCTCTCAAAAGACAGTAACACATTACTTTATATCATGCAATCTTCTCTTTAGTTGTCCTTTACAGAGTTTGATATTGTTGTTTTAAATTGACATATAATATTTAAAACTGTTACAGAATCTTTATAAAGAGAAGTTGTATCAGTTATATTTTTCTTTCCCTTTTATTTGCTTTACTCAAAGCAAATAATTGCCTTAAAAAAAAAGAAAAAAATTACCTTAGATGTGTATAAATTCATCATTGTAGAATATAATTCTGTATCTCAAAAAAATTCCCCCTGTGGATTCTGTTGGAAATGAGAGTGAAATGTAAGCAAGCCTGTGTCACAAACAGCCTGAAATAGTGATGTATGTGGAAGAAAGTATGATCATTAAATATTGGATGCACTTCAGTACTATCAGAGGAGACTTGTGACTTTATTAAGCACAAAGATAAGAAAAAACCCAACTATTAGACTGAATACTGATGGTGTGAAACTGTTTCAAGTATGAGTAGACAAGACATCAGCACTGAACATGTTTTATTATTTTATTACGTGGTTCTGTTTCTCCTAAGTACTTTTATCATCCATAACATTTTCATTTATACTTTAAATTATCTGTATCTGCCATAAAGCTACACTGAGCCTTTGTGTGAAAATATTCTTACACAATATGTCTTAGTCTTATGGACCCAGAGTGCATAGAAAATTTTGTGGAGAAGGGCTATTTTCAGAAAATTTTCTAGCTATCCTAAAGATGCAAGTGCACTGAGTCTTGGGACAATACGACAAGCAGATTTCATTAAAAAGTGTGATTTCATAAAAAGTCATTGAAGAAAAGGTTAGTTATTTTGTCATCAGTTGTTTAACAATCTCCTTGATCCAGTACACATCTATGTGGGCATGAGGATCTGTCCATGCAGATTAAATTTCAAGAGTCTTAAAACATTGTAAAGAAACTTCTTTTGATCATACACTTATGCTTCATTGAAGTCTTCATTTAGGCAAACCAACACTGAAATTGAATTGAGGATGTGGATCTCAGAATTCAGTGGGTTTACTATTATTCTTTTATAGCCCACGATTTTTCTAAAAAGACTATTTAGATTAATAAATATTTGCCATTGGTAGAATCACTTAAAGGAAAAGTAATAAAAATGTGATATTGCAAAATATTGTGAATTTCAGAGGAAGCAGGGAAAAGTTCTTTCTTCATTCATGATTTATGAGTGGCAAAGGAAAGAAAAAACTACTTATTTCACCATCAACTGTTACACTTGTAAACAAATAGTGGACATTATTAATGAGGAATGCAATTTTCTTGCAATAGTAGAGACAGTTTAACAGGCAGAACTAGCTCAACTAATTTCTCACCTAATAAAATGTTTTCACAAAGTGAAGTGTCTTCTCTTGTCTTGAACCACCTAAGCATTTTATTACTATCCACATATTTTAGATACATATATTTTGGGATAGTATTTATAAAAAAAAATCCCACAATAAACCCCCCACTAATTTTACTAGTAAATATTTTTTTCACATCTACCTAACAGCAGATTAAATGCCCAGATTTATACTCATATACCTGCTTTTTTCAAGTATCCTAATAATCTAAATCCACACAGCTTTTGCTGAAATCTACCTATATTTGTTTTCTGTATTTTTCGCAGTAATTGCTACTAAAGCATGGATAGCATCAAACTAATATTGTTTAGTTTCTAAAGTTCATGGGGAAATATTAATACTTCCACTAGAAAGTTTATTGAAAGAGAATACATGTTTCAAACACCTTAATCAGTTTTAACTGATCACTTGATAGACCAGTTTTGGAATAAAATAAATGTATTTGTTTCAAAGACTCTGGGTATTTTGATTTTTATATGGTAAGTAAGACTGCTTCCTCTCAGCATGATCCTATGCATTTAAGCAGACAGATTTTTCGTGGTTTTACTCACACAAGTAGATATTAATAGCATCTGCTTTGTTTATAACCCCCTGATATTTTCATAGTTGAAGTGGGGATACTTAGGTCAGAAACTTTCAGTATAAACACTATGTATCAGTGGTTGGATACTCCCATAGAAGAATTTCGAGAAGAGCTAATTACTCATTCAGGACATCAATGAAAAATCATTGTTTCTGAAGAAATCATCACTGTTTGTTTCCTTTTTTCTCTTACCTGAATACCAAATGCTTCCTGAACTCGAGACAGTCTCATTCTCCCTAGCAAGTCACTGAAAAAATTCAAATCTGTACATATTGAAATACTTCCTTTTTATCTTTTCTGTACCCCAGGAAAAGAAAAGGCTATTGTTCAATACGATGCCTAAAAAGACCACCAAATTTTCAAAATGTGTAGACATATTTCCATTATTTCCTAAGTGTTGGGGGTTTAGGGTTCTTTTTTCTCCCAATATGCTTTGTGGTTACTCAGAAAAGAGAATCTTCTTCTGCTACCATTTCTAATCTGTTCTGCACACACAATAGTACAGGTAACATGTCTTTAGTTCAAATCACTGCACTCAGCATTCCTACTGTTCCCACAGAAACAGACACAGATATACAGAATGCTTTCTATTTATATTCACCCAATAGTAATTTAAAGCTTCTTGAAGATGCACATTTTCAGCAGCTTTATACTTTAAGTACCCCTATAACTGCTAGCCCCTATTATCCATACAGAACTTTAGGCAAATAGGGTGTCACAAAACAACTTGTGGTAATTTTTTGTAGATCACCCCTCCCGCATCTTTAGTTGATTCAGGATTGTCTTAAAACATACAACACATAATATTCCTAATCCCTTGGGTGGACGACTTTTACATATTCTTAATAATTATTGAGTATATTCTCCTTTATGAGAGTGCTCTTCAATAAGACCTTGAAATGAACAAACCTATTTCACCACAGAAGCTCCCTCCTCTCTTCTTCCTTGTTATTCAAGAAATAATCTCCTTACATCCCTGCTTTGCAAGAACACAAAAGACAACCACAGAAAGTGAAAAGAGTTGTTGATGAGTGTCCAGTTTGGAAGGAATAAGGAGGAGGTGGGGAAGGGAGTTAAAAATTCTTTTTGTGCCAGCTACTATCCGACCAAATAAATCCAGGAAAGACAGTAGTAAGGATTAGAATTATGGTTGGAAAAGCTTGTTTGCTTTCTTATCTTGTTTTGTATCTATACAATTTCCTGAGTTAACAGGCATTCTCAGGGAACTTTGATGCACAAATTAGAATCTATGTCTCTTGTCTGCATGCTAAGCATCTGAAGAGAGGAGAATAGATTTAAAATAAAGTAAAACTCTGACAGATTTCTTCCACTCATAAATGAGTTAAATGAGTTAAAATTTAACCTGTTTACAATTCTGTTGAAGTTTAAGAGTCTTGTTTCCATTAAGTCAGAGGAAGCCATGTTTTACATGACTCCCTATTATTTAATATGTTTTGATTTACCTTCATACGTATAAAAGATTAATCACTTAAATATATGGTCACTTATAGCACTTAGTCATTTATAACAAAGTATTAACTGTTAGAAATTGACATTTAACAATAAATTCCTTTGGGGAAGTGGCATGGAGTGGGGTGAGAGAAGGGGAGGGAAAAGAAAAAAATCCCAAAAATCCAGTAGTCTGAACTCAGAGGTGGAAATAAAATCTTGGTATGCATCATGTTCCCAAGGCTGACATGTAACTTTGTTTTAATTTGAAATTCTGACTACACTGAAAGGTGGCTAAAAGTCTCCCTTGATCTAATTCTGAAAAGAAATTCCTATTTCTATTGCATTTACAAAAGAGTCACATTTTTTAAATGTACAGATATCATTAAGAGAAGAATCTATCCTGATGTCTGCATGAACATGTACAAAGAATTCAACAAAATTGTTCAATGTCAACAGGAGCAGTGGGACACTTTTCCTCTCTTTACTGTGTAGGTGTTTAGAGAGCAATTCTGCACCTTTTAATTTATGCCGGCTGACTAGCTGAAGTTAAAAGGATTTCCAGTGAGCAAATTATTTACAGCAATAAATCTCATTTATTGATAAACGTTTCACTGACTATAAAATCACACATTAAAGTGCTATTACTTTTATACCCTTACGAAATTAGTTTCTTGAATGACAGCAATTTTACTTCTTATACATTACTAAAATATGAAAACAAAACAAAATGAAAACAAAACAAAAGGAGAGCAATTCACTGAATTGCAGAATTACAGACAAGGTAACAGAATATTGGACCTTAGTCTCCCTGGAAGCTACTCATGCATTTCTCACTAAAATCTAGAGTATAGATATATCTTCTAATCACTGGAAATCTTAGCTCTTTATAATAATGAAGTAAAATAATTTCTAGGGAAAATTATCTAATTTCTCTGAAGACTATCGGCCTAACAGTCATGAAAACAAAATACTAGGAATATCATGATCCAGTCTAACATCTCTTCAACAAGATGACTATTGGTTCACAATTTTAATGTGAGTACAAGAAGAGGCTTAAATAGATACAGCTGGTGTGGGGATCTTTCATCTGCGTTAATATTTAAATATGATGTGGGTAATCAAAGATTTCTCTGCTTTGAAGACCTCATAATCTAATTCATGGTGAAATGAGATGCAACATAGTACCTCATATTGAATTACTAGCTTGACTGGATAGGAATGAAGCATAAAATCTAAAAATTGGTTATCTTTAGGAGTTTACAGCATGTTAAATTCCTTCATTGAGTTGATATATAAAACATCTGTGTAGCTAGACAAAAGCAAACAAGAAGTCCTCCAATTTTTTTCTTAGTTTTTTTCCCTAATATAATATATTCTACTTTTTGAATTTCCCTATATTATTGACAGTTATTGATAACAGAATAGTAATACTGATAATGAGCAGCTAAGCCAGAAAAAGCTATGTCTGATCTCTAAACTAATTTGCAGTGTTGTTGTAGCTAGCATTTATATAACTGAAATTGTACACTGTAGTTTTTGGTCCAGCACTATATTTTAACACTAGTTAAAACAAAATTAACATTAGAGATATCTTTCTAGATTATCATAACTAGAGTTCTGTTCCCTCTATCAAAATAAGTTTCACTTTTAAAGATTTTCAATGGGTTTTTTTGACTAATTTTGAAATTGATATTCTCTAAAGCTGTGTGGATTTGAAGAGAAAAATGTTCTAGTTCAACAAAGAGTTAATGACCTTCTATGTAAACTTCTACTGTTAAAAAAATAGATTTTTGATCATTAAAACACAAAAATATTTTTAAATAATTATTATTTTAGAAACATTTTAAACTAGCAAGTAGGCATTATTTTTGGACATAAAAATGGATTTCTTTGAAGGAAGAAGTCAAAGACTATTCTATTGTTTAGCAATTAAGATTTAAATTTATTCACTTATCTTCCATAAAAAATTACCTAATACCTCTACTGCAATTTTGGCTCCTTGTCCCATGCATGAAGATGTTTTCCAAGCTACCCAGTACAGGATTAATAGCTACTTAATTCAAGTTTTGTTTAGCTGCCAGCTGTGGTTAGCCTCTTTCAATATTGATGTTGTAGACCATAGAGTCACAGAACAGTTAAGCTTGGAAGGGTTATGTTGTCCAGCCTGCCTCCTCAAACAGCTAAAGAAAGCAGCCAAGGACCTTGTCCAGGAAGCTTTTGGATACCTCAAAGGATGGAGAGTCCACAAGCTCTCTGTGCACCCTCTGCCCATTCTCAGTCACCCTCACATTGAGAAAGTGTTTCCTGATGTTCAGATGGAAGCTCCTGTGTTTCAGTTCATGCAAATTGCTTCATGTCCCATCACTGGGACCACTGAGCACCACTGGACACCACAAAATGTTTGGGGTTTTGTGTTATTTCCAAGGATGGAGACTCTACAACGTCCCTGAGCAACTTATTCAGCTGCAAAGTCAGCCCAAAGTGAAAAGAAAGCTTAGTTATGTGGAGAGTCCTGTGTTTCAGTCTAAACTCATTGCCTCTTTCGCTGTCATTGGCTACCATTGAGAATATCCTGGCTCTAGTTCCTTACACTCTCCCTTCAGATATTCGCACACATTGAAGAGATCACCCTGAATTTTCCTCTACGCCAAGCTGAACAGTCCTGGTTGTCTAAACCTTTCCTAAGAGGAGAGTTTCTCCAGGCCATAAATCATTTTTGTAGCCTTTTTTTGAACTCTCTCTAATATGTCCATATCTCTCTGATACTGAGGAAGCCCAAAGTGAACACAATATTCTGGTATATAATGGTTATGTGGATTGTCAGCAGATCATGCCTTGATCTGCTGACGATCCTTCTCCCAGCCTAAGAAGCTATTGGTCATCTTGGTTTCAAATGCACAATGGTAGCTCATGTTCACCTTGGATGCCTCTGTAACATCTTCAAAATCATGTCCCAGATGGATGGGCCCAGTCTGGTCTTATTCCTTTCCAGGTGCCAGTTTCAGCATTTTTTTAACTTCACTAAGTCAGTGTCAACCTATCCCTCCAGGCTGTTGAGGTCCCTCTTCATGACAGCATAAATCTCTGGTCTGTCAGTTACCCCTCACAGTTCTGTGCCTCCTACAAAACTACTTAAGCTGCACTCTCCCCAATTCTCAATAAGAAAAGTACTGAACAAGGTCAGACAGGACTGGCCCCTGTGTGTATCACCAGTTGCCAATTTCCAAGCAGATTTTGTTCCACTCACCGCTACACTCTGGCCTTGTCTATTCATCTGGTTTTCAAATCATCTCACTGTTCGCCTCTAACACTTAACAACAACTTGTCTCTGCAGATGTCATGAGAGGGTGTGACTAGTACCTTGTCCTTCTGACCCCTGCTAATAATGTCACCATTGTTCTCTAAAGAATTCCTGAAAGATACTGTCTCTTTAGTGTCAGGTGAAATAGACTGTGTCAAAAGACAGTGAAATCTAAATAGACAGTATCCACTGCTCTCTCCTAATCTACCAAACCTGTCATTTCAACGTAGAAGGTTATCAAGTTGGTCAAGCATGACTCTCTCTTGGTAAACTCATACTGACTGTTCCTGGTAGTTTTCTTCTTGGTCAATTGCCTGGAAATATTTTTCAGTATGAACTGATCCATCACCTTTCTAGGAATGAAGATGAGGCTTGTAATTCCCTGGGTCCTTCTTCTTGCTTTTCTTGAAGATAGAAGTGACTCTTATTTCCTGAAGTCCTCAGACGAAAATGATCAACTGGCTGGAGAATCTGCCCTATGAGGAAAGACTAAAGGAGTTAGGTCTCTCCTGCCTGGAGAAAACTCAGGGGGAAACTGATCAAAGAATTCCAGTGCTTAAATTGTGGCTACAAAAAATTAGATTTGTAAAAATTGATGATGATAATTATAATTTGTTAGGGAACAACACCAAAAAAGTGTATATTTATTCCCCAGTTTAAGTTACCTTATGCAAATCAGTTTTCTGTGTAAAATATGGTATACTCCAGCATAAGCAGAAAGCAAAATAAACCAGGAATAAACCAGGACTATTTCATTCCCAGTTACCTGCGGCAAAGTTATATACGTTGCAAACCAATTGTGCTGTGCAACTGACCCAGTGCATCACAGCTTGGTCTGATAAAACTTATTGATTCACCTACATCTAAATACTTAGTTGTAGTGTTGAGCAAACATGCAAACCATGCATATCGCAATACGGAGATCAAGTTAAGAGTTCCTCTATGACTCAGAACCCTTCAGGCAGAAGGTTGCCAAATGGATCAGAAAATTGAGACTGGTTGGATCTTAGAGGTCTTTTCTAACCTTAATCAGTCTATGACTCTGTAAGCATATGACAGACCTGTCACTGAACTGAGCTGATAATTCCTGAGCTGATAATTCCTGAGCTGACACCTGTACCACACTCTACACATTATTCAGGATTCCTGTCTCCTCTGCTTTTCTTGTTTTTTTCATTATTCAGGTAATGAGATCCTGCTTGACTTCAGTCAAGGAAGCTTATAATATTTCACACAATATCAGAAACAAATAAATCCATTCACAGAAAATCTGAACTTTGCCTTCTACAATAGCTTGAATGTCTCAAGATAAAAAGATATGTTAATCTAATTTTAAATTTCTGTTATTAGTCATTCTTGTCATATTATAGGAGACACCTATAATCATGTTTGGTTTACATAAAACAAGAGTTTGCATAGCTGATTTCTCTACAGAACTTCAGTAAGACATTAAAATAATGGGTCTTATTGCAGCAAAGTTATCTGATGACAGTTAGCTAATTTTCAATACTCGAGAATTTAGAAAATATTTTGACAACTAGCAGTGAAAGCTTTCAAGTAAATTCCAGTTCCATAAAAAATGCCACAATTTTTTATTCTGCATTCATTATCATGGATGTTTAGGTTGGCTATTAGAGGAAACTTTTTTCTGTGCGGGTGGTACAATACTGAATCACATTGCCTAAGGAAGTTGAAGATGCCCCAGTCCTGGCAGTGTTCAAAGCCAGGGCAGGTAAGGCCTTGAGCAATCTGTCCTATCAGAAGGTGTCCTTGCCCATGGCAGTGGGGTTGGGATTAGATGATTTTTAAGGTCCCTTCAAACCCTTGACCTTCTATGGTTCTGTGACTTTTTCACATGAAGACAAATGAGCAAGCCTGATTTATTACACAGTATTGTCAGGTTCCTAAAATATTATGCTTCAGCTCTATCTTCACTTCAATGTTAAACAGTAATGAGTGTATATTCAAATACTCACATACTAAATGGGGAAGGACTAATAAAATTTCTCTGCAAATAGGTACATACTTGGTGTGAACACAGGCATCCAGACACCATATACAATCCATGATACTGTAATTTTCACCAGACTAACAGTCTGATTGACTTCAAGGCCTACACCAAAAAGTAAAAGCTGATCGTAAAGTTCTAGTAAAGCTCAGACTTACTGATTATCCCTGCTGTTAAATTCTGCAGCTTCACTCCTTGTAACAATCCAGCTCAATAATGCATTGAG
The DNA here is from genome assembly GCA_013397935.1 of Dasyornis broadbenti. NCBI lineage: Eukaryota > Metazoa > Chordata > Aves > Passeriformes > Dasyornithidae > Dasyornis > Dasyornis broadbenti. The sequence continues at coordinate 2,132,857 of VZRN01003459.1, read as the reverse complement.
CAGTCAGGCCACATTTCAGGCTCTAAATCAGTCTCTCATCTCTAATCTTTCACTAAGTCAATTGCATATCTACAATACATCTTCCTATGACCACCCTTACCTGCACATATGGAACTCTGATGCATATAAATGCTTACTGATGGAAAATTCATTCTCATTTCCCATTTCCCGACTTTCATCTTGTTTGTTGCTCTCCTTAGTGGTACCTGAAGGAAGTTCCTTAAAATCAGACATTCAGTTTTGTTTAGTAAGATCTAATATGAACCCTGTTTTGGTATATTGCTCAGCAATCAATGATTTTGAGGGTTTGGTTTAAGAGTTGCCTGCATTTATAAATATGTATGCCACTAGAATATGCCAAGCCAGATCTGTGTGCTGTAAGCTTGGGACCTTCTATTACAATTTCCCTAATATGGAGAAGAATTATATTCTGTTATGCTTCTGCAGCATGAGGTCTAAAGTATTCATTCACCTCACACTTCTTAATGTCACAAAAAATGTCAGTCTTCAAACGGGAAACATGTTTTATTAAAATCCTACAGAAATGTGCTGATGTTGTAAATCAATTCCTCTTTCCTTCTAGCTGAAAATCAAAAAAATTTAATTGCCAACAATCATCCCAATTTTTTTTTCTTTTTCAATTTGATAGAATTGGAGGTTTCTCATTCTTTTTTTCCATACTGAAACCAAAGCATGCCTTTGACCCAGATCAGACTTGTTTTGATATTGCATCCCAGATGTATGCAACTTGATTATCCAGAAGCATATTTGAATTAAAATTTCATTTTTAAACAGAGTATACATTAGTTCTTGATGACATACACAGTGATGCACCCAACACAGAAATGATGATTTAGTTTTAGCTGTTTAAAGTTACAGTAATAGGGAAAAAAATCAATAGGCTCTGGCTGATATGAGATCATGTTTCACCACTAAAAGATGCCTGAGTAAGACTTACATACAAAAATGAAAACTGTGAGAATGATTTATTGGAAATTCTTATTGGCACATTTTCCAGTCATTTATGACAAATTGTATGTCTAAATGACGTCTTCATTTCAAAAAAATACAATGCTTTAGAGCAATAATCCATTTTTAGATATAACCACTTGAAGTCCTTGAATACCTCACAACTATTGTTTGTAAGAATATTTCCAGAGGATTAAAAACCTGATGTTATCTTCCAAATATATATGACTGGTTTGCTCTAGAAAAAGTACTGCTGAGTTATTCTTCTGAATATTGATTATAACCTATCAATATAAGCTGCAAACTGAGGTACGGTTGATAAGATTTTCTTTGTAAAAGAAAATAAACTGCTAAAAAAAATAAAACTCAAGGAAGCATTGATATTGATAGGTAAAGAAGGGGTCAATGTTTGAAATGTGAAGAATTTAGTAATAAGTAATTATATCAGTTTTATTATATTCAGTATTAAAGACGAACTTGAAAAAAAAATGCAGGGTGGGTCTATATTCTGCTAGATCTTGCTGAAAAGCTGGTTGAAGTAGAACATGTATCTGCTCAGGAATATAAATCTTAATGACTGTGATTTCAAGGGTAAAAATTAATTGGACATCATGGGAGAATATCAAATCCAAATGGGGAAATAAATTAGGAGAAAAAATGTGAACTAAACCAAAACATGTTAGGCTGGCAATGATCTTTGGTACAAAAAATCAGTCCCCGAGAATCAAAAGCAGTCCCAAAATAGAATAATTCAGAAAGTTATCATCTTAACCCTTAGCTGGGGTTTGGATTGCACTACATTATGTTCGAATACTGTTCCAGAATTTTGCCAAGTTTCCTTTATCAAACATTTATCATTTTTATCAAATGACCTGGATGAAGAGATCAAGCACACCCTGAGCAAGGTTGCTGGTGACACTAAACTGGGGGGAGTGGCTGATCCACCGGAAAGCTGTGCTGCCATTCCATGGGACCTTGATCAGCTGGAGGGCTGGGCAGAGAGAAACCTAATGAGGTTCAACAAGGGCAAGTGTCAGGCCCTGCACCTGGGGAGGAACAGCCCCAAGAGCCAGCACAGGCTGGGGCTGACCTCCTACAGAGCAGCTCTGTGGAGAAGGACCTGGGACTTGGTGGATCACAAGCTGTCCATGAGCTGTCAATGCCCTTGTGGCCAGGAGGGTCCATGGTGTCCTGGGGTGCATTGGGAAGAGTGTGGCCAGCAGGCTGAGGGAGGGGCTCCTCCCCCTCTACTCGGCCCTAGTGAGGCCACCTCTGGAGTGCTGTGTCCAGTTCTGGGCTCCTCAGCACAAGAGAGACAAGGAGCCGCTGGAGAGGGTCCAGTGGAGGGCCACAAGGATGATCAGGGGTCTGGAGCATCTCTCTTATGAGGAGAGACTGTATCTTTTTAGTCTAGAGAAGGGAAGAGAAGACTGAGAGGAGATCTCATTAATGCTTATAAATATCTCAAAAGCAGGTGACAAGGGGATGGTGCCAGACTCTTTTCAGTGGTGTCCAGCAACAGAATGAGTAGCAGAGGCTATAAATTAAAATACAAGAAGTTCCACCTCACCAAGAGGAAGAACTTTACATGGAGGGTGGCAGAGCACTGGAGACATTCAAAACCCACCTGGAGGTGTTCCTGTGTAGCCCACTTTAGCTGATCCTGTTTTGCAGCAGAGTTAGAGGACCCTTCCAAACCTAGCAACTATGTGCTTTTGTGAGTCTTTTTAGTTCTATGCAAAATCCATTCACGGGCAATATTTTTCTTCCTACAGTAAGTGTCCTGTTGTTTAAATGGGTTTTTTTTTTCCATTTAGTTTTCACATGTACTTCAGCCTTTCTCTGTCATCCTCCATTGTTTCTGCCTCATACATAGAAAGAAAGTGTCTTAATTACTTTCAGTTTTTGTTTTATTTTTGTAACTATGTAGATATTTTCCATTTTTTTTAAAAGAACAAAACTAAAAATCTTCGTCTGTGTGTATTCTATTTTTATTTCTTTGAAATCATGTTCAATAAATTTTCATAGAAGTTTTTCTCACAGATTGTGTTATCCTAGGATGGGATACTAGGGTTTCCTAGGGTTACTCAGTACTACAGCAATACTGTCAATATGAAGCATGTTACCAATTATTTTACCTGATTTATTTTATAAGATGCCAAAATACTCTTATGTCAATAAAGTTATTTACTGTTCTGTTGAGCAGTTAATCCATACGATAATTATATCAATCTCTGCATATTTTGTTCTCCCAAAGATATTCAATGAGTTTTGTTTATGCAGCAAAACTGAAAACTCGAAAGTTTCCATGACATAGGAAACTCATCCTCCAGAGAGCTCTTTTTATAGGATACGGGAGCCGTAAAGTCAGAACCAACATTAAAATATGCATTTAAAGCAGAAAAAAGATAATCTTGTTAAGAAGAGTTCTTAATTATGATAAAAAACAGCACATGCTTTGAAGACCCATATAACTGATCTAACCTTTAAAAACCAGCACTGATTTATCTTTCCACCATCATATTTTAATAATGAATCTCTCTGATAAATGTGCATCTTTTTAAAAAGACACACAAAGGGCCATACGTGCTTACCTTGTGTGACTACCACCATTGATTTAATGACATCGCTTACAGAAATAAAATGGATAGGACTGCAGTTTCTATATATAAATGCTGAAAATTTATTTTTTAGAGCTAGAACAAGTTTAAGATGCACTATAATGATGGAAATATATATGTATTCAAAGAAGCAGTACTGACCTACTATCTGCACTTTTCTGAAGCTATTTTCAACACCTTTGCACATTTACATTTTATAAGCAGGAAAGGAACATTTCTCTACATTGCTTTATAAAAAATAGGGGCTGACTTTGGTTTCTGTCTGTCTAGAAATATGCTTCACTGAATATAATTTCAAAGTCTAATCATTCACAGCTTGTCTTTTGGCTTGTGGCAAGGACATGACTTAGGTCAAACTGCTTGTTTGGGGGGGCTTTATTAGTAAAGCAGTTTCAGTTTTAAAAAACAAGGTTGCAAGCAGTGCACTCTCTTGTAAAGCTCAGAAATCCTCACACAAGCCTTACAAACACATATGTCTCGGTTATGTGCAAATCCATACTAAGTAGGAGAAACAAGGTGATGTTTTCCCAGGTGATAAAATGTAGATGTTCCTTATAAAGGCTTACATACCTTCAATATATTTACTATGAAAAAAAATATTGTTCTGAATGTTGTATCTTTATCAAGTATGCTAATCTTTTGGGGATTTCTTGCATAATCTTTTAAGTAATCTTAACATTGTTATGGTCTGTTTCATATTATGTCTTTACACTGCTAACCTTCAAGCTCAAGTTATTTGACTAAGTAAGTGAAGCCTTTCAGGCAGCAATGTGGTACTAAAATCCAATCAGATAATCATTGTAATAATAGAAGGTCAACTAGGGTCAAAGGTAGCCCACGCACAGCGGAAGAATAGAAGATGCTACAGAGCTATCACAGCAGCAGGTGTTTGTCTTTAATTCAGCTGCTGATGAATTTCTCATCAACTAACATAAAGCCTACATATATACATGTATGCATGCACTGTAAGCATGATACAAAGAATAACCCTAGAGCAGATCCAGTTTGAAATTCTGAATGTGATTTTAAAAAGCACGTAAACAGAAAGCAAACTAACAGCATGAATCCAATAAATGAAACAATTAATTAAGTATATGAAGGCATGATACAAAAATGGCTTATCTAGTAGATGAGAACCCATAATCATAAAAATTCCACTGTATTTAAATTTAGCTAATAATACACAAAAAAAGAAAAAGAAAGCTAAAATCACAGAACTAGAAAACTTAGATAAAGGTAATTACGAAAAGTACAATCAAAATCATACTTGTAGCAGTGCTACCACTTCATGAGTTGACTATAGCAAAAATACATCATGGATCTTAGCTAAATATTATAATGAAACTAATTAAGAGTATAATTGAAAGACTAAAACCAGTTAAGAAATAGAAGTCCAATTTTCATGCCAGATACGTAATGTAAACAAAACGCTGGTAAAAAACTTGGAAAGATGTATCAAAATGAGGAAGTAGGATTATTATGACATGTTAAGTGAAAAACAAACAAACAAACAATCAAACAGAAGTGTGTATAGCATTGTGGACAAATATGAAATATATATCTAAACTTAAGCATGAAATTTTAATACAGGTATTAGTATAAGTAAGACTAGACTTCTGATCTTCTTTAAAGTCAGATTAGAATGGTGAAGAACAAATGAATCCTGGATTATGTTCACTGCAAGATGAACTCACTTTGTCATACTATTTATATCTGCACATGTTCAAGATTATCCTGTAACCCTGAGGAGTCAGAAAATAATTTAAACAAAGGTATTAATTTTAAACATCTTTCTTACTTGCTTGTTTTCAGAGACAGGTGTGATGTTCAGACTCTTACGACACCTATACATTAGCATGTCCTATCTCTATTTATCTCTGACTCTCAAATTATATTCACAAAGACTGGACAAAATGTTCATAAAAGGTATTCTTAATATGTTTCTGTGCAGTCAATACTTTGTATTACAGTGTGATGACAAAAATCTGTGAAAATGGATGCATGAACAACCATTTCTCTGGTTAAAATCTTTTAATATGTCAAAGAAATACAACAAATCAGGGATTCCTTGACAGAACTATTAGATGCAGGAAAAAGGAAATGTTTATATATAGTCAGCTTATTGTGCACAATTTACATAATGTTATAAAAGATAAAGGAAATAAAATTAGCATTCCAGAAGAAATTAATTCTTTAAAGGTGGTAATATAAATTAAAGCTCAATAAAGAGCTGCAGTAGATCTGCCATTATTGTTCTTTCCTCCTTTGGGCACTAAACTATTGCAAGACAACAAATCAACCAAAATAATTCTATTTCTCTTTACAAGCAACGGATGGATTTTATTTAAATCAGTGAATCATGTGAGATAAAGTGGTCTGAATACCTGAGAATAAATAGTCATTCCCATTGCAAATCTTATACAAAATGCAATATTCATATAGATGATACAATTCTGATATAAAAGCTGTATATTCTTTGTCTCCTTTAAAAAGGAGAGGAGGAATCTGTAGATTTTTCAAAGATGAAAGAGAATTCAGGAAGACACAGTCAGTTCAAAAATAAAAAGAAAAATAAGTATTTCAAAAACATTTGACCTACTGTCAAAATATAGACAGTAATGAAACAAAGAGATACAAAAAGAGATTGTGGAATATGTCAATAATGCAATAAAAAATTAAGATGAAAGATTATTAAGAAAAACACAGACTGTTCTTTGAAAAAATTAAAAAAAAAGGTATTGCATTCTAGTTTTAACCCAAAAAGTAAAGAAATTTATTCAGCAATTTATCCTCATACTGCGGTGAAATTCAAAATTGCTCTAAGAAAATACCCTATTCATAACATCTCCTGGTCACTCAGAGCTTTAAGCTTTGGGTTTTTTTTTCTTTTAATTCCTAATTTTTAAATTTTCTTAATAGAAATAAGCCTTATCTAGATTTTTCTTTTCTCTTTTTTAATTTATCTTTTTATTTAGTGCCCTGGAAAACTCAGTCTCATTTGAGCCATTTTTCATACCAGAGATAATGCTGGAAAACTTGGTGGGTTTTTTTTTTTTTGGTTTTTTTTTTTGTTTTTTCTTAGTTGTTGTTTTGTTTTGTTTTTGTTTGGTTTGGGTTTTTTCTGCTTTTTAATTAAAAGGTAATAATGCAGAAACAGATCTTTTTTGAAAACTACACTTTTCAGCATTCTGCATGTGTTTTCCCTACTGCATATTGGAAGCACAAGTTATTACAGAAAAACATTTAGAGAGGAGAGACCATAATTTGGCAGTAAAAAACCTGCAAAGAGCTGCATTTTCAGTGAGGAGTTCCATGTGAAAGTGCAGGTCACAGTCAGATCTTCGATATCTGACTGCTAGTACAACAGAAGAAAAAGGCTGTCACTAAATGGGAGGCAGGCTGGCAAAGTAAATCAAATCTATCTGAACCTGTAGCGACAGAAGATCTGTTAAACATACCCCAAGAGGCATGACTCTGAACACCTTCACAGCAGATAGAACAGGTTGAGCTTGAAATAACCATAAGAAACAGTCAACTAAAATCAGATCTGAAGCATCTGTTAGGCAACTTTCCTACAGTCAGTGCTATTCACAGGGTAATCTGTATTGGGAAATAAAGGAGGAGGAGGATGCAAACATATACATCTGTTTAGCTTTGAAATCAGAAACAAAGAATTATTGTTCTGCATGCCAGAAAAATTAAACTCAAATTATTGTGCAAAAGGATTGTACTGTTCTAGGAAACTTTAAAATAGTTCAGTAGTCCAACTCTGATCTAATGACAAGGGTAATTGGCCTGGTTTACATGAATAATCCTATTGATTTCAGGAGAGCTACTTGTGTCAGTAGGCCAATTATAGTGTTGTTCTTACTGAGCATTCAGGTATCATCCCTCTTGAGTCTTGTAATAATTTCTGAAGCTCTTAAAAATTTGTCTACAATTACTTCTTTTTAATATTGTCTCAATGTCCATATTCTCTATCTTCAGGACACCTGTACCTTTTTCCTTAAACTATGTTATTAATCTCTGATAAAATTATAGCCATAACCTAAATAATGCATGCATGAATACCAAGACAGTAAAGTTATTAATCTACAAAACCCCAAACATATTATATTGCTTTTTAGGATAATACACTTTTATTCTTAAACACATCAGTTCTGTGTCCTACCGTTATGACTCAGTCAGTTCACAGTACATGAAATCTTGCTGTTTACACATACTGTCTTTGTCATTTTCTTCCTACTGATTTTAGAACCACTTATTCAGGTAATAACAGAGATTACTTGTTTTATTTAAAAATAATAATAATATGGTACACAATTTATATGAAAAATCTCTCCGTTCTTCCGTCAGCAGATGACTTCCTCTCAATTTTTTAAAAAATGTCCAATAAGGAACATAGTACAAAAAATGTGACTTTTAAGATGTTTTATATTATGTATACAGTTATGCCAAATGATTTTATCTGAAATAATATTATTGTAATAGCTACCAAAGAAGCAATGACTAGCCACTTATTGCAAAGTGTTACCAACTTTTTATTCAATATTACAAAATTGCATTGTTATGTCTCCAAAGCAAATTTTGCATTCATATACTCTTGAACTATATTAACAGCACTATGGCCGTGAAGATGCTGATACGCATTCTTTGCACAGTGCTTAGCAGGGAAGGAAGAAGGTCACTGCAATCTTCTCATTTTTAAGGTCTGGACATCTGTGCTCTTTGTTCATTTGTTTGCTACTGTAGGAAAGCATGACGTTCTGAATCAAGGTGAACTGGTGGAGCACAAGCCTGCCTGGTGAAGTACATGGGGAGTTTTTCTCATAAGCAAAACTACTAATATGTGAAGACTTTTCTTGATGTGCAAACTAATTGCCACAGTCCTATAAAGCCACTAGTTTTATTCATAGACTATTATACAGTATTAAATTGCATTAACATGATTGCAACCTTAAAGCCTGATTTATTATAAGCATATAATAAACAAGATAACATTGCCTTATTTTTCTTTACAATGAATCAGCATTTATTTTGTTTGAGTTGATGAATTCATTTCACCCATTAAGAATGATCTTTGGGAAACAGAACTTAACAGCAAAACTTTTTTTTACAGTTCGTTGCTGAAAAAAAAGTCAGATTATGATCAGGTTGCACCTGTCCTGCAGGTAAAACTATAATATCACTTCACAACTGTAGTTACTTAAACATACCCATAATTTTTCAATCAATTCATATTCATATGAACACATACATAATAACAAAACACAAACTAAAAATGAAAATTCGGAGTCTATTGAAGTTTAGTAATTTCTGACATCAGCTGTAGCAGATCTAGGATTTTATCCATAAAGATCAGTTTCTTAAGGGAGAAAAACAAGGGGTTAGAAATAGTGTGGGATATTCCAGAGGCTTTTGCCTGCATATAATGGACTTCCCAAAGGATGAATTAATATTCTGAGATACACTGAAAACTTTACATGGTAATTATACCATTGATTTGCATTTTACATTAAGTGTGAATAAGGAATCTAGTAGAACCTATCTTTATCCCTCTTTTATTACATAATTTAAAAAGCAACAAATGGGGAAGAAACTTTGTCAAAGAACTAAGCATAAATACAGACATCTATGGTACAAGAAGAAGTCTGAAAAAATCCTTTCTGTTTCAAAATATAATACCACATATATGGTCTCAGAAATGGAATCTTAACATCATAAATATTAATGCCTGTTAAAAACATATGATAGCAGAAGGAAATAGCTGCCATTTTTACACTTATTTTTTGTAAGGGCTCACGATGAGATTTTCTTTAGATATATGTCCGGCATTCCTGTGTATGTTAAAAATACATGAGCTGTCAAACAGAGAAAGAATAGCAGGAATAGAAACACCATTGCCCAATTTGTGAGATTTATGCATCTCCAATGTAGTTTTAGACCTTTCCCCATCAATGTTTAAATTAACCAGTATAAGAAAATTATATTCTGAACTTATTCTAGATAACTCTTACAATTTCCTACGTCACGTTTCATACAATACTTAAAAAATAAAATCAGGAAAACCCTAATAGAAAATTTTACATGAGATATGCTGCTTTACAAGTAACTAAATAGAAAACAGGCAGCCATATTTGTTTTTAGAAAATAAAACCTGTTTCCTGTCATTATACTTTCTCTTTTCAAGTAGCTTGAGACAATCTCTTTCACATCTTTCGAACTACTAACTAGTTTTTCCTCTCTTCACACAGAGAAATCTGCAAAGAAAGATAGTCACTACCAATACTGCAATTAATGACAGGGAAAAAAAAATCATAAGATTTTATATTCCCTTCTACTTTTAGAAATAATGCAAGGAATTTTAACTGTCTGGTAAAAAAACCACTCAACATAAAATGGGCCCTGTAATATCTAAAATTCCATGCATGAAGGCATTATTCTCCTTTAAAAGGCTTCTGCACCACTGACCTTGCTGAGATAGTTATTTGTACAGAGACATGAAAATTCTGTCTCTATATAGAGTAAAATATGGGCTCTTTATATCCTAAGTAGATACTTTAGAGGCTGACTGAAAACATTTTAATTCCTGAACAGACTCTCTCCATTGACTACACAAGAGGCCTGGATTCATAAACTGGCTGCCTGGATTACTAGGAGGAGAAACAGTAACCTTTGCTCACTTCATTTAACATACACCTGTTTGTACAACAGTGGGACAAATCCACACAGAGAACCATTCCATCAAGGAAACTAAGAATTTGCTGTTTAGTTCTTTTCCTTTTTGGCCTTCAGTGATATCTCCTTAGCTATCTGTCTGCTGGCACACTGGCAGTGTTTAATTGCCTACATTAGATGCTAACACTGGACCGCTGAGGACACATCTACACTACCAACTAGGTTAAGGACCTCTGATCTGTAGAGAGAAACACTTGGTGCTGAAGGTCTGGAATTCACAGTAGATGCATTTCAGATATTTTGTTTGTCTGTTTTCATTTTGGATTAAGTGCAATTCTGGTACCTGTCTTACAGCATTTTATCATATGGAAGGAATCCAGCTCCTGCTTTCTAGTGCACTCTAATCCAAAGCAACCAAAACTGATCGGGAGATTTCCTTTAGAAAGCAAACCTTTTATCAGGTAAGCATACGTATTTATTCCTTTCATCTGTAATAGAGCTGATCACCTGCATTCATCAAAACCAAATAAAATACTACTGTTACCACTAGTAAAATACTATTACTCTTAATAATGTAAAGATTGAATAATTTTTTTGACACACCCACTGAATATATTTGATCTTAAGATAATGTAACACATGTATTTTTCAAGTATATAAAAACTGAGGGCATAAAATGAAAAGTAAATTAAAGCATCTGATTCCTAGTTAAAGATGCATAGTAGCATTTCCAAAAGAGAAGATGTTTTTGTTTATTTTAACTTTGTCTATTAAATCAAAAAATCAAAGTACTATTTCAGTTCAGTAAAGTTTTTAGTCACCACAAAAGATTTTGACTGTTTTCACTACTAAAGTGAAAAAGAAAAAATAATCATAAAATTGAAAGTAATTTTATACTTTAATAAGAAATAATTAATTTTTGTTTCAAACCAAAATTTTTCACTCTATTTTCACTGTTGTGTTCACAAAAAATGGAGAAATAAATTAATGAGATGTGTTCAGATGTGTCTATTTAGATGTATCTATTTTTTTCAGCAGAAAGAAAATACTTTTCTTGTTTTAAAACCCATTAAGGTAAAAATATATAAATCAAACAAGCTTAGATACACTTGTAAGCACATTAGCAGATTATAGTGATCCTGGAACATGACAAAGTAAAACCAGTCATGTTAAAAGCTTCTTCTTTACATAAAGGATGGCTTATATAGAAGTCTAACTAAAGAATGAAATAACATAAAGTAAGGCACCCTACCTGTCTGTTATTTTCTTTCTTAGATTTCTCTGAATGTATATCATCAATGCAGTTTGCTGGGTAAACTGCATATTGGCCTAATGGGCAGCCAGCAAATTAA
>VZRN01003459.1:2061021-2112604 GCA_013397935.1 Dasyornis broadbenti | reverse complement strand
TTTTTAAATCTGCAAGGCTGTATCTGCCTCAGAGTTAGTCAGAATTTTTCTTTGCTGTGTAGTCACACTCTTTTAATAGAATACACAAAGCACTGTTTTGTAGAGCAAAAGGTGAGTTAACAGTTGCAGCAGTTGTAGCCTCTATCTCAAACAGGGTGATGACTAAAGAAAGGAACAGGTTGTACTATGATGTATCACTAAGCAGATTATATAAAAGATGGTATAAAACGAAGAGCACTCCTTTTATTTTTTTACCTCTTATAAAATCTTCCTGCTCGAAAATTCTTTTAAGAAAAATGGCACCTGCTATGCTAGTGACATAAAGCTGTGTTTCTAATGGAGTTTATTGTACTGCAGCTCTTAAAGATTCTAGTGAAGATCTCAAATCAATAATCACTAACTCAATGCTAAAGGATACTGACTCTTATAGTGGAAAAAATAAAACACAAGGAAGGGAAAGAGAAGAGAAAAACCCAGAGACCTATCACTTACCTATCAGATAAATGTTAGGGATAGGGTCAGAATTCATGTGGTGCTAAGAACAGTTGGTCAAGAATTTAGGTAAATGATATTCTTTCATGCAGAAATGTTCAGTATCAATGAAATATTTCCCCAAAGAAGGAGTTTTGAAGTCAGTAAACTGGAAAAATTTTTTGCAATTTCACAGTATCATTGTAGTCAAAGCCAACTACCCATTGTGGACATGAGACAGTATAGTAATTAGTGCCCTTGTCACTTCTAAGGTGGGTTTTCACTTTTAATCCAGGTGGGAGCAACCTGAATTTTGTTTTCATGTATCTCAGTGGTTGTTCAAGGTCTGACCTTAGCAAAGACTTTCTGAAATCTCACGGATAATATTTATCAGAAACTACATGGGGAGATATAGTAAATCAGATAGATAGATTTTACTAATTAAAAATGTAATTCCAAATGACATAGTAACACTTATTCAAGTTGGTAGTAACTGTTTCAAGTTGAGCAAATAGCAGGAGCTTTGAATAGAATCATAGCAGTTTATCAAAATCAAGTAACAAAAACTTGCATGGCATTAATAAAGTCTGCATATGTATATATATATATAGATGCATCAGTGCCATTTTAATGACTGAACGTGGAAGAATTTTTAGCATCTAATTTATGCTACACCATTTATTCTGCTTATTTACTTGAGTGTTTTTATGACAAACATAAATAGAAACCTAAATATTTATTAAGGTCTGTAAATGATCTTGCTCATGATCTTAAAAGAAGCCAACTCTTTATGATGTTTAACTCTACTAAGCCCAGAAATCAATAAAAAACAATTAGGAAAATTTTTTTTTTTAGCCAAAGAACAACTAATTCTTATGCAGCTAACTGCAAGAACAGCTAGCACATGTGCAGCTATTCAACAGTTTTACGTAATTTTGAAGTTAAACATGCTCACTTCTAGATCTGACATTAATGCAAATCAAGTCAACAGTAAAATATAGCTTAGCTTTCTCCTAAATTACTGAAATTATGGTCATATATGAACTTAATAATGAAATATGATTTTGCTAGACAGCACACAGTCTATCAACGTAAACCCATTTCCCAGAGAAGACTAAACTGAAGAATCACTGTACCATTCATCAGCTGTTTCCTGTTCTCCTTTTCTGCTAAGAATGAACAACAAAAAGCAAAAAGGTAACAAATTTAGGAATGCTTACAGAGAGGTTGGGTAATTCACTAGAAGGTATGAATTGTTTCCTTTAGATTTATTTCCTAGTAGAAAGGAGTTGTGGAAGCTTCACTGCAGTGACTTTTGAAGGATAATGTTAACAGGCTGCTGGAGACATTCAATCTATTTGACCAAGCAGCTACATACCTGTGACCATGGCTTGATCTTGAACATGCTTTTGCTTTGGTTAAATGGTAAAAGGCATTCTGAATTTGGTAAACAATGTCCTTATGAAAGTTGTCTTCAGTTACATTTCCTCAGTACATATCTTTTGTTTAGTAATAAAGTTCTCATAATACTTAATGAATGAAATACTGATTTATCTTCTGGCTGTGTTTTTTATACATCTTAGAAATAGTTACATTAATGGCCCACATGCACTAAACATTAATTCAAAGACTTTATAATAGCTCCTTATTTTGCCCAGTTCTTTACTATTTTGTGGAAATATACAGCCATCTTGAATTTGACTTACAGACTGATTTATTTTTTCTTTAAACATATCTATTTATAGGTGGCTTGAGTGAACCACTGGCCTGCACAGCATATATCTAGCCTAATAGCCAGCTCTATCCTCTCTTCAGCTTCAAAGGATGTGCCTAAAAGTCATCATGTTTATGTTTTTGGATTTTATAAATACAGCCTACTTCAGTAGGTGAACAGATATGCTTTCTTTCAAACCCAGCATTCTGAAAATACATATATGAATTATGTTAAAACTTAATATTTCAGCTTGTATTACATCATGTTCCCAAAATGAGGTGTCATAAAGCAGAAACAGCCTGAAATAGAAATGTAGAGCCCAGCCATCTTAGAATAGATACATTAAAAACATAGAATTCCTTAAAAATACATTAATAAATTTTGCTTGCTCCAATTTAAAATTTTTTAATCCTGTGTTTCCCTGTGTTTGCTACTTCTGTGGATGAGTATTCATAAAGAACACCAAGTACAACTATATTATTTTGCTCTCCAATGAAAATAGAATTATGTATTGATATTTTTGTAAAATCAAGTTAATGCTTTAAGCAAAAGTTTATTTGTTTAACCCAGCAAACCACCTTAATGTTCCTGTCTATGGACATAATAGAAAATCATGAGAACATTCTTGTGAAAAAAAAAAAAAAGTTTCTACTCCTATTACCTCTCTTATTATTCAGTGAAAATATGTTTCCGTTCAGGAGAAGCAAGCATGGCTGCTTCCTAAAGACAGGCAAAGGAATGGATGCTTCTGATCCTCACACACCCTAATCTGTACAAGTCAAGGTGATCAGCTGTCATTTTGACTCAGAGCAGGTAGGTGCCCTGCATATGCTCTTCCAAAGAGTAAAAAGTGGATGTAGATTAAAGTTCTGTTACAGGCTGCACTGCCAAGATAGATGTGCCTTAATTACCCTTTCTCCAAAACCTCTGCCTCTGATTTACACCCATGAGAGAGTCAAGAGGATTCTGTCCCTCTTATAGACATTAAAAAAAAAAAAAAAAAAAAAAATTTGGAAAGGATCAAGCGAGCTCTGGATGTTAACAGCCAACACTGCCAGTTAAGAAAACTTCCAAGCATAACCTTTCAAGGAATACATGTTTTAAAGCAGGATTTTTTCTTAATGCTGGTGTTGGATGTATACTACATGCTTTCTCTACATATTGTGATAGAGAGAGAATAAAAAGAAAGGACAAAAAGCATTCTGCAAATCAATGTATTGTTAAAGAAAATATTTTTTAGTTTGTTATTATACTCAGTTGGAGAAAATTCCTTCCACCCCACACCCAGGGAATATATGGCATTATTTGCTGGTTCCAAAACCCATTAAATCAAAATAAGATTTTATTTCAGGGAATGCATTAGTGAGGGAAAGTTTTATCTTGCTACCTACTGTCAGTTTTAGTGTAGTTCTTTGCAAAGTCGGCAGAACAGTGTATTCTACATAAATTACGGAGTCTGTTATTGTTACTATGACATGCTTTTCCATTTACTTCCTGTTGTCTTGGCAGTACAATTCTATTGTGGCCTACTCATATGTAATTGTATTTGCTTTTCACCTGCAGTGTATTTTATTACTAAGATTCTTTTTAGCATGTTTTGTGGATGAAAACATGAATTTTTGCCTGAATTTTGTGCTTTGTGTAATTATAAACAGCAGCATGTAAAACTTTCATGCTGGAAAAGCAGGAGCTGAAGAATAATAAAAATTACAACTGAATTTCACTTCAATGAATACTTTTATACTAAAAATAAAAATGTCTACATTCAATAAAGTAGGCATGTTTCAACTTAGAACTTCAACATGCAAACAGTCCTAAGCTTTACCCATCTATGCCTATAATATATTCAACAGAATATACCCATACAGCAGATCTGATGTTCATTACACAATCAAAGCATACATATAATGAAATCACAGGTCTGTTTCATAACACTGATCACACAGGAAGATTATTTATTATTCAACGCAGCTTCTGCTGTGATATATTTTAAATATAAGATTGCAATGATTGCTTACTTGTGCCTCACAGGATGTTTCTCTGTTAACCACAAGGCATTCTACTATGTAGAAATAGTTGATGAAAAGAAAGGACCTCATTTTTTTTCTCCCCAACAGATACGTTTCCAAAAACCTTGAAACCTATGCTTTGGCATTCATTCTTCTTTCATTGAGTAAACTATACTTTAAATCTCATAAGCTATGCATACGCATAAGCAGTAGAAAAGTGTATTTTTCAGCACCTTGCATTGTATATACAGCACCTTTTTCATCAAATATTTGACTATGACTTTTTAAAAAGAAAATGTATATAAAAATAAAGGGAAATATGACACTTTATGTCTAATGGGTTAAAAGCGCTTAACTCCATTTTATTGTTTACCATATGCTTACCTAGAAAATAATGCATTTATTGTCTTTTTTGTGCTATGATTACTGCTATCAGTCCCTGTAGTAGACCTTCCTACTTTTATTATTGGCAGCTTCCTTGATATAGTAACAATCTTTTGAGTATGTTCTTTGCTGGGCTGTGTGGTGAACCAAACAAAAAAAAGGGAGAAAAGGATTAGCTGGTTCACCTGATGGTGGCACGGAAAGAATTACCCAACCTGCCTAGATCAATTAACCTGACCTGTGCTAACATGATGCACATTTTCTGTTTTCAGTTTAGGACAGCTGAATTAAACTTCTGTTGACTCCTGGAATAGGAGAAGACAGTGAAGCCTAGAAGTCTTTAAGAGCCATAGACAGTTAAGCCACTCCATACAGCTTCATTCAGAGGTGAAATGGAAATAAATGTACAAATGAAAAGGAAAGAAAACATCCTCTGTACAACAATGTAAACCATAAAAAGCACATCCTTTTTAATAGAACTTTATGATGCCTTTTTATGCTGAGTGCAGAATCTGTTCAAAGTACCCATGAAAATAAATTACAAACTGCTTGTTATTTTTTCCAGCTATTTTGTGGAAATTAAACTTTTTACTAATTGCATTTATACTGGATATTTTCCTCATACTGGTGGATGATAACATTCAGCAAAGATTTTCTTTGAAGAAAATAAGAAATAGTAACATAATTTTAATAATATATAGTAAGTTACTATTCTCTTCTCAAGGACTGTGGTTCCACAATTTGTTTACACCCCTCTATGAGTAAGTTGCTGCTGAAAAAAGGTGTTGGTCTGTGTTGCCTTCTGTCCTAGTTATTTGTTCCTATTTCTGCCTTAGTTTCTGTGCAGTAAGTTTATCTTATTGAGGTGTTCTTTTGTTGTTGCTGCTATTGCCAACAGCAGGGACAGCGTTGGAATGTAAAGGGGAACTGGAAATACAGAGCAGTAGATTTTACTGTTCTTTGTGACAGATTCCAGTGTTAGAACAAGTAAAACTGAAACTGAAAATTTGCATGAAATTACATTTTATTTATATACATATTTTTGTATACACGTATAAATAGACATGTATACATTTTTTTTATCCAGATGGTTACACACGTGTATCTGTAGAAGTATGCCTGTTTTTAATGTATGAAGATTTGAGCCTTGCTCAGCATCTACCAAATTTTATCTCAAATATAATCCAGTTGTACAATCTTTTAATTTAAAAATCAAAACTTAATGACAAACAGATCTAAAGAAAGAAGACTTGTAAGAAATGCTATCAAAAAAATAAAAGGCTGAAAGTGATTCAAAACTTCAAGGTTTCAAAGTTTTGAAAGTGTTTGGCGAAGTAACATGCTTTTATACATTGTCATAAATCTTAAAATCCCTGCAGTAGGAAAATCTAAACCTGTAGACAGCCAGGGAGGTTGAAGATACCTAATTTGACAGTTGACTTCTATATAGTTAAGTTGAAATTAGGGAACTCTGAGATTTCCAGTTTTATTCCCCATTCCTGGAAGACTCCTCTTTTTATCTTCTGGTCTTATTTAACTTCTGTATGTCCTATTCTGATTAAGAAGGAATTCTAAACAAATGAAGATACTTTTGAAATATTCTTAATTAATACTTAAGGCATGTAAAATGTTTTACGGTCCCACGAGTCAGCTCATACAGAAAAACCCAAATACCTTATTTGCTATGTAAATTTTTTTCTGTTTATCACATCAAGCCACCCATACTACTTATGTCTGCCTATCTCAAATTTCTCTGTGGAAAAGGTGAATGAATACTTACATAACAAGAGAAAGTTATTTAAAGTATTTTCAACATACCAGAAACTTAGAGGCAGCAGCATTATTCCAAAAAGATTTCTGAATACAAATATACCAACCTCTTTTTTATTGCATTACGTCATCAAAATGAAATGTGGTTATTTTCTCTTTCTTATGACAAAAGCTATATGAGAATTAAATATTTTCATACCAAGATGATAACTAACAGACTTTGACAGGTAAGGGAAGGTAATAATGAGTAAGTGTGAATGATAGCGATAAACTGGGGTTTGGTCTTCTTTACCTTAAATTTAACAATTAAACTATAACTATTGCCTGAAATGTATTCCCACCATATGTTTTGGCACAAGATTAGAAGTCATTTAACTAGAGCGTGGACTAGACTAAATTATAGCTGGCCACCCCAACCATGGTTTCCACTTAGTGTCTTGAGTAGGTAAGAGTAGAAAGGAGATCCTAAACATCCACTATCATTAATGGCATACAAAGACAACAGAGTAAATGTGAAATTATCTCCTCTATAGCACTAACTGTTCTGACTAGTGTGTGTCTGTTACCAGTCTATAATCTGCTCAGAGGACTTTAAACTTTCATTTTTGGGTTAGTGCATAAATACTGTTTAATATGTTTGAGTCAAGTCAAATTAGGAAAACAGCAAAGGAACTTTGAAAGATAAAAAGATTCCTACTTACACAGGAAAAGTATTAATAAGGTAAATAGAGAGGGGAAAAAGAGCAAAAAACCCATGAAGCTGAGATAGATAAAAATAAGCAGAGACAATTCTTCTGAAGAGAATAATAATAAAGTATTTTCAAGAATTTATATGCCTAGAAAACTTGACTTCTGAAACCTCTCATCAGTTAAGGAATCTAGCTAGGTTAATCTTGAAAGTGGCATTTTTTTTTTTTTTTAAGAGGGATGAGGTTATCTTAAAACTTCATTTTCTTTTTCCTTTGCTTTCTAACTGATATTGATAAAAAAAATCAACTACATGGTTAATTAATGCATTAGTTTATGCTTAATTATGCACAGTTCCAGTATAACATCTTAGTGACAATTTCTGTGTACTTTACTTGACAAAATAATTTAAATTCTATTATTGTGATTCTTTAGTTTAATTTACATATACAGACTGGATTTTGAAATTACTATTCAAAGTCTAACAATGCCCAATTGTTATTCTTACAGAATATAGTATAATAAGCAAGAAAGTAGCACATATTTAAGACTCTTCCTAAGTTCCAACTGCTTTATTCTATGTTGGTTATTCATAAATTTTTAATAACATATCTAAAGAATATCTAAGGAAACACAGAAAATATCTATCATATTACTATAACACTTGTAATTTGGTTTAAAAGGAAGTAAACTCTGTGATAGATGAAAATCAAGGTCATTCTTACACTGAACATCTATCATCTAACAGTGTTTGCAGGTAAACCAGATTAATACTAACATACACCAGATTCCTTTATTCTTTTTTAATGTTGTTGCTCCAGGAAAACAGATTTTCAGTTTAAAAATAACCTCTTAGTTCAAAGTAAGAAAGCACCATGAAAGCACTAAGAGGAACTACTGAACAGCTATATCATTAATTATTCTACAAAAATGTGATTCCTTTAACTATAAGATCATCTGTCTTTCAGACAACAGGCATTGCCACAAGGTATGCAGAATTGATTTATGGGGAAAATTTCTTTTCAGAGGAAGGTGACAGGTTTAATAAGGGATGAGATTTTAAGAAGACTCTAATTAATGTAATTAAATAATTACCCCTTAACTATCAACCATGTAAACTAAAACTCATATTGTCATCTCTCATAAAGCAACAAAACAAGACAGTACAAGGGAAATAAGAAATGCTAATACAATTTCCTAGAAGGCAAATTTATCAAGTTTATCTACCTACTCAAAAAGGGTTAGTCTAGAGTATCTATATTCAAAAGGTATGCTGTGATTTTCTGTCTCATGCAACGTTTCCCGAGAATTGCTGGACAGCTCTTACAATGATGGCATATATGCTGAAGACTTTTCTAGGCTAACTCACAACTGTTTCCTTTATAAGTTCCTATATGAATTTTGAATAGCAGTTAGAGGGTTGTTTCAACAGCAGCAAGAAGACACTATGGGTAGTTTTATGTATATCCATGAAAACTAATCAACACTAGTTCAATTAGGTCCAGCCTGGATACAATATGGATATGAAGTATCGGCTTCCTGAGGCAAAAAATGTGTATCACAACCTAAATGTTATTTCTTCCAAGTCAATACAACAATTATAAGACTATCAGATAGAGGTGTTCTATCAACACTATTTTCAAATTAATTGTCAGTGGGCCTTGGCCCAGATCACATAGCTGGATTGCAGAGGGCAGGTTAAGATCTAGCAACAGGTGATGAAATAAGTATACTGAGAATTTTGATGAGATTTTGTGTATAAAGTACATATTCATATAACCTGTTCAGAAGCAGATGCAATGTTGTGCTGAAATGCTTTGTGCACATGATTAACATGAAGCATTTTGGAAATAAATGGACTCCATTAGCAAAGCTCTGTTGATGTATCCTTTAACATGCAGGACTCCTTTGCAGCAGTAGTTTTGAAGATTTATATTTTGGTTTTGGGCTTTTGTTATGATAAGAGGAACAGAAGCTCTGTGTATCCAGTACAAAAGGTCAGGTTCTCACGTATTTAAGTCAGAGGTCAATATGCTGCACTCTGTGTAGTGAAATCAGCAGCAATGAGTTTGAATAAGTACCGAGTTTATCATGTCTGGCAATGAAAACCCTCTGTATTAAAGTAACGTTTCTTCTGGCCATCTCTGAAATCCAAAGAAACCACTTTTACCAGACAAACACGTACATCAATGGGGACATGATAACGTATGTCTAATCCCTGCTAAAAGGCTTGCCATAAACTTCCAGACTACAGACACATACTTGTACAGATGATCAAGAGTCATGGGATTATTTTTACAATGCTTTACAACTAATTAAAAAGTTAAAAAAAAATAAAAAGCTATGAAAGAAAAGTCCAATCTACCAAGAAAATAGAACACAGAGATTTAATAATATATTTGTCTAGGATTTCCCAGCCAGAAAAGTGTTGAATTATAATATTATTTAGAACACTGAAACCTTCTTTTCTAACAGGATAATGTGCTTTGATTTCTGAGTTATTAAACAAAAAAAAACAATAATAATATTTCATAAGGATTAAACCAGATGTATGTTAAGTATTAGTCACACATAAAATCTTTCCACTGGGAAAAACTCTCCAGTGCATGTGGTAGGCTAAATTTGTCATGAACCCTAACCTATTTTATGAGCTGTACCTTATCCTTGTCCCAGTTGAGACAAAATATGATTTCTCACTTGGACCGGCATTTCATTTTTTCTGATTATTTGGTTAATTTTATAAATAATTTGTCAAGGTTTATTTTCAGTACATTTAATATGGATTTTGTTGAAAGAATGTGAGGGGTTTTTTCTCCTCTAGAAAAGAACACTAGAGCACTTTCTTGACCTTTTACTCGATAACCGCAGTAGATATCTGTTGGAGAAAAATGGCTACTATTGCCTAGTATAAATTATTCCTCTTTAGCTTACTAGTTCATAGGTCACAACTGTAACACTACAGGGTTAACACTGGAAGTTGATGGCATTTTGGTTGTGAGAAAGAAACTTTGCAGGTGTTTCTCAGACTTGGGATACTCACTGTGATAAATGTTACTCATTATAAAGTATTTTTAGAAGTGTTGTTGTTTCATTGTAGAACAGAAAATACCTTATTTCACAGCACAGTAGTGGGAAGGTCTGTCAGGTTTTCTTACAATACAGGAAAATATATATTTTTTTAACAATTTCTATTAACTTCTTAATAACTTAAATTCTAGAACAGTGGTAAATTTAAAGGCCCACACTTCAGAAAATAACTGGACGCAAGAGTGGAATTCCCAGCTCCCTTGCAGTAGAAGGCAACTGACTTCTCTGAGATAATATTGAATATAAGATCTCCAAAAACGCTGAAGAAGTTTAAGCAAATCTTCAAAACTGACTATAACCACTTCTTCTATGTATCTTTTTAAATCTGCAGTTCAAACATATGCAAAAATATTCTATATAAACTGTTTTTGATAAACTACTTTAAAAGTCTTATATAAATTTATTTCCTAAAAAGGTCACACGTGTATATTATACAATGGACTGAGCAGGTACAAGTCTGAACTAGATTGCCAATACATGAGTAAAAATTAAAAAACCCTCCTGTAGAATATGTATTCTGCAGTTATTGTGATATATTATGCTTCATCTATGCATCATTTATGTCCAAAAATGCCTCTTCGTAGGACAGTAGGACAGACTTCAGAGACTTTTCTTTTCTTTTATTTTTGGGTCTGTTAATTTTAAACCCAAAGAGTCCAGTGGTTTAAAAGCAGTTAGAAGGCAAGAAATTTTTGTTCAGATGGAATTTCAGTTTCAGTAAGACAAGTTAGGTTAGTTCTCTTCTTTTACTAAAGAGGAAAATAACTGCATCTAATTTAACCCATACCAGATTTCTAGTCTGTGATTTGCACTGCAAAACACACCGGAGGAAAATTCTGCTTTTCTTTCTGTTGTTCTAGTGATTCCTAGAATTTGCTTCATGACTGAAAAAGGCAAACATTTCTGCTTAGTGTGAAATTCATCTTCTAAAGTACAGGCGCCAAATGAAATCAGACTTGAATCATACTCTAAAGTGATTAATAATTAATTATTTTCATTCGTAAATTTAGAAAGTAAGAATAAGCTTAAAGGGAAAGTGGATAATTGTTTTGTTATTTTTGTTGTTGTGTTTTATTTTGTATTAATGCTGGCTAAAATCAGCTTCCCAGTTTGCATGGATGGAGTTTAATTACTTACGAAAATTCAAAGGATGTTGGGAAAGACATAGTACTGTTGCTAGCACATACTCAGAACAAACAAGAATTTATTTTGTGTTCACACTTCTTCCAGTTTTGTATATACTTGTTAATGCAATAATAATTTAATTTATCTCCTATTAGTTTCAGAGGCTGAGGTTTTTCCCCAGGTTAACAAAAAACTACCAGTAGCGAATTCTGCCAAAAGTAAAAGTAGGTGTTGTGGTGTCATTTTTCTTTCTTCCTTTTACTTGCCTTTAATAATTAAAAGTCTTGCAGATTGATAGTCTTGCAGGCATTTCTACCGAAGTCAATAGAAATACTCACATTTGTAAATTATTTTGACAGAAGGATTTTTGATTGTTTTACAAAAAAAGGAAACAGGTTACACATAGCTGAAGTGTGAACCTGTCAGTGTTTATTCAACATTTTACTGCTGAAAAGGATGAAAAAGTGGAACTTTTTAAACCATGATTTTATGTAGGAATATAAACTTATTAGACTCACTTCTATCACTAGATTCTGTTGTAATTGGCATAGGTTCACAGATGGTCTTTAGTTGAATACAAAACTTGGGTACATTTTGGTAGTCAAAATATTATCTATTCAGAATCTCTCATTAGTTAAAACCCTTGTTTTGGTAGTTGGCATTCCAACAAAATACATTTTAAACTGATCTTTTAATTGGATTTTAAGTTCATCATTGATTAAACTGGATTGTATAATCTGATCTAACATTTAAATCACACATTATTTTCAATTAAATGGAAATTGAAGACATGGAAGCTGTAAAGTATCAATTATAAAAGGTGACGGAGGAGAAAGCGGGGGGTGGGGGGGGAGAGGATCCAGAAAGCAAGACATTTATAGGAGTCACAATTCCGTAGGAGCTAAGGAAAGACTCCTTTTTTTTTTTTTTTTCCTAGGAAGGTAAGAGATTCACCTGTGAGGATCAACAAGACTACAGAGAATGGTTAAAAAAGATATTTAATAAGTATTTCAGACTGATCATACCTGAGAGAGTTACAACCACAACACAGCAGCAGATTGAAAAGTGAGAGCAGTTCAAGAGGGAGTTAAGGTAATAGAGGATGAAAAGAACAATGACTGCTTGAGGACGTGAGTTGGAAGGAATTCAGAGAGCAACTGATTCCTGAATGATTAGCATTACAAGCATTGTGGCAAGCTGTCAGAATACCATTGGTGTGATAGAGGTATAAGGAACGGCTTCAGATGGGACACAAAGCAAATTCAAGCATACAGTCTACAGAAGAAACAAAATAGATATAGATAAATTGTATTTGGGGCCTTTTTTGTTTACTTTTTGTTTGTTTGAGATTTTCTTTGCTTGTTTTTAACAACACAACTGTTCTCCAAAGTGACAACATCTCTATTGTCAGGCTGCCTGAATAAAGGCTAATTTCCAAAGAGAAAATGAAGTGGGCAGGCAATGCTGGCAGCAGAGGTGAGGGCAGAACACAACACAGGATTCCCAAGCATACACCCAGAGTCAGGGCAGACTTTGTCCTGTGTGTCCCACGTGAGCCCAGGAGGCCATATAACTGTAAATATATATAACTGCAGTTACGTGTTTACACATTTTCCACTAATGGTCTTTCAGTCTACCAGTGCATATTGACTTATTCAAATGTAAATTGATTCATAGTAAGTTTCTGGAGCTCTTGTCTTAAGTGATAACTCAAGAACTGAAGAGCAACCAACAACTGTTTTCATCAGAATAATATCATTCTAACAGCTCAAGAGGCTATTTTTCCTCAATAAAGATGCTGAGTCAGTTGATGCTGATACCACATTAAGTCTTCAGAGTTTAGCAGCGACATTTCATATGGTTTTCGCTGAAATATGAAAGACTCAACATGTCACATGAGGACCACCAAGATTCTCCATGTGGGAATGAACTACAAAACTAACTGTATATAATTCTATGCTGAATAAAAGGAATGCATTTCATAGATTGAACTATTGAATTGATTTACAAAGGAAGAAGGGCTGGGCTTGTGAAACTACTGAATTTCTGTTAGACTAAGCTAATACTGAGAAGAATAATGTTAAATTACATTTCAACGATAATAAAAGAAGCCAAATCATTTTTATATTGTTATTTATGAATATTGTGTGTCTGTAGGTATACACACAATTACTATGATTTGATATGTACTTATATCTACCATGCAATATAATATACAAATACTATAAATATTATACATCTAATCATACACATCTATTAATGTATGTGTAACATTCCTAGCAAGTCATGCTCATGCTTTGCTCCTTGCTATTCCTTACCCTCATCTGTCACCTGACAATACTCAGGTGTTAAATGAAGATAATTTTAAAAAATAATATGACTGGAAAACAGAGAGATCAATACTTGTCATCAAAAGACAAATCTAGTATCTCAGTAAATCTGTCAAGAAGAATCTTTGCAGCTGGAGAGGATTTTAACATAAAAGTACTTTATTTTTCAGCTTACGTAAAGACAGAGAAAATTAACACCAGTCAATTACTGAAAAAGAGTTATTTTTGAACTTGTCAATTTATAATGTAATCTGTCAATTTAAAATCGCATCCACAAAGGTGGAGATTAAATGAAATTTGCTTTTAATTTAACTACTCTTCAAACTCTTCTGAAAAAAAAAGATCTTGGAGTGTCACATTCACACAGAGACATGAGAGAAGACTATGCATTATTTTTCAAATTAATTAATATTGAATTTCACTTCTGCATGAAGATCAAAAACTGTTTCCACATGTTTCTATCCATTCTAATAGAGAATATAATACTCAAGCCTCAACAAAATACTAGGATCTTCTGTAACCAAGTTGGTAAATGGCACAGTTTTTTCTTTCAGTAAATCGTCAAATTGTCTTTATCAAACTGAATCTTTACCTTCTTGGTTTAAACTAGAACCACTGTTATTCTAATACCTAGCCAAAATATTGTAACAGGGTGATGCACATGCACTTATTACATGTTTTTTACCAAAACTCAATTTTTCCAGAGACACTATGGAAGAAACGGACATGACAAATATTTAAAAAGAAGGGGGCAAAGTCCAGCACTTTTTGAGTACTTTTTCTTGTTCATACTAGAAGAGCAATGACATATAGCATAAAGCTAGTTAACCTTGTTAGAGGATGACTTTCCTAACTTCAGAGAAATGTTTTAATTTGGAAAAAGAAATGGCAAAGAATTCTAAGAGTGGGGAGATACAGATGTATCAAGTAAGACAAATTGGTAGCAGAATGTAACCTAATGTGGAATATAATTGTCTTCTCTAAGACAGACAAATGAAGTGGAACTAGAAAACAAAGACAGGAGATTAAAAAAAGAAGCCAACAAATCCTAAGGGACATGAACTATGTTGGATGAACAAAATTGATTGACATAGTACAATTCAATACATAAGATTGCCATAGGATTACATAAAAAGTTCCAGGTCATGTGGTCCAGAGAAACTGACAGAACACTCATACTGATGCCTTCTGGTTTTTAATTTTTTTTTCTTTCATATGTTTTCTGTATTTGTTACACGTGTATTTGGAGCTCTGTAGCTTATCATGGCATTCGTAGGTAGTTTTCCCGGTAGTTTTCCATACCCTTTCCCTAGGCAGGAAGATAAAACAAATTCCAGAGCTCCAAGTCTCAGAGGGGTACAAGGCCCCTATCCTGTCTTGGTTCTTCCTGGGAACCAAGGTTGAAAACAAGATCTTTGAGACACATTTTCATAAACAAGTACACCTAGTACCAAGGGGCAGGGGGTCCAGAGAAGGGGCTTGACCTGAGGGGAATTGCATCACCACTTATCCTCCTAATTGGTGCTTTTTATCAATTATGCTAATTTCCTAAAACCTATAAAACTGTGTTCACCCCTTTGGGGGTGTGCTTTTGTGGATATTCGTCTATAACTTCCCCTGGAGCTCCAATAAAGATCCACTTTTATATTACCTCCTGTAACAAAATTATCTTGAGTTTCATTTATGGGTTGAAAAAGGCATCAATACAAGAGCCTTTTTTATCTTAGTTGATGGGGTAGTCTTGTTCAATAGGTTTTTGGATAGCTTTAGTGGACTGCAATACATTCCCAAATCTCAGTAACAGTCTGCTTTTCAATCACTGAAAGTTTAACTCCAGCCATAATTGTGTACACCACAAAGTACAGCTATACAGTAATACTGAAGAAAAATATTACAGCGTTAAATAAATACCATTTCAAACCCATGACATGGATATCTTTCTTAATACACCATCTTCACTTCCAAATAAAAAATCAAATCCACAGCATTAAAAATAGTATGTTCATGTAGCTTTGTGAATATAACTTGTGGATAAATTAATTTTGTATCTGGGTTATTTATGAAGACATGAAAACTTTATTAAATTTTAAGAAATAGATGGCTACAACTGGAAATTTTTGGACAGCAAAGTAATAATTTGACGGGTAGTACACTCAGGTACTTCGGGATTTTTTTGTATTATATATATTCAGCTTGCTGTGGAATGGTTCATACTTGTTCAAAAGCCTTAAGGAGGGCAAAAAGTCCTGTCAAATTTATTCCTTTCACATCTAAAGAAATCACCATAAAAATAAAACTAATTCCCACAATTTCTGAACAAAAAATCTATTAGAGAAAAATATTCACTTTTTTCCCAAGCACAACAGCTTTCTGTACCGGAGATTATACAAACTGAACTCAATTGTAATTCTTGCTCTCAGGGGAAGCTGCTTCCTATTTGGCAGCTCTTTGATTTGCCATTCTTTGATTTTGTAGCCTCTTATCTGTTTCATAATTCACACTCTTCTTGCCTTCCTTAGCAGCAAATGTATTTTATCTCAATGGCAGACCATGCTGAAAATGAAAACACAAAAGGAAAAAAAAAAAAAAAAAAGGGATGTGTCCTTTATGCTCTCCCTTACTTTTGTGCTTAGCACTTTTATATCCATTTTGATTCTGCATGGTAAGTGCTCAGGTAGTGCCAGTCTGTATGCTTTTGGCACAATGCAGTATTATACAATTTGCACTAATATTTGTCCCAGTGTAGATGATTTTGAACTCTCCATGCGATTTCTGCTTTGTTTCCTATAAGTATGTAGATGGCAAGATTGAGTGTTACATCTTGGATGCTTAGCATGCTTGTTGAAGTTTGGTGGGTATTTTGCAAAACATACCCAGGTGTAAGAAGGGTTGCAAACAAAACACTTCCATTTCTTTCTCTCTCTCAGTTACAAAAGCTTTAGGGAATTGTTAACATCCACGCCACTTTTTACTGTCTTCTCATCTGAGGCAGAATAAAAAGTCTGTTTTCACCTAAGCAAATTTTTCCAAAATATTCCTTTATCACAGAGCAAGAACGAACAACACCACTGAATGATTTTGTTCTTGCTGTCATGGAATGTGGCGGGTAATAGGTGGCCCTTGCAGAAGTGACAGATTTTATAAGATACAGACACAACATTTTACTGAAGGAGAAAACAAACATTTTCTTTTCTCCTCTTTTCACTCCTTATTTCATAATATCCAAATTTAAGAACTAAATGCAAACTTCAATTATTTTTAAATCTAGGAAAGACAGAGCTTTTTATGTTCGAAGTCACTGTTTGCCAACTACTTGTTACACTCATTATGCAAATTATTATTCTCATTTTCCCTAACAAAATGTGTTCATATAAGGATTGCTTTTGATAACTTCTGAATTAATGATAAATTCCTAGCAATGAAACAAGAAGGAAGAACTATGCACCTGGTATAGTAATAAAATGGTTCTGCTAAGTCATTTATGATATAGGAAAGATCTGTAAATACATGAGTTCTGTGGCATTTTGAAACAAATATTCTACCTACTGCCACTTCAACTTGATTTCATAAGTCTCAGGAAAAAGAAATGGAATCTTCTTGTGATACTACTACTCAAAACCAACCAAACACAAAGTCCAACAACCTCAAAAAACACATCAAAACCACTACCTATATTTCTAAAGGTCAAGCTTTCAACAATATTCAAAATAATTTACTAGCATTAATATGTTATATTTCCATCTTTAATTAATTAAGTATGGATTAATGCCAGGGTGATAAATAATTCAGTTACTAGAGAACTCTTTATATAACAAATTCTGTAGTTTCTTCCAGGAAGAAACCATGAGAAACACAATAAAACACTTTTTGTTACTGTACACCATGATTCTTGGCAACACCTATAAATCTGAATTAGTGACCCAGAGCTATCAAGATTGAACCTGTGCTGGAAAGTACCATATGGGTGTGTATGAAAGCTAACAGTATGGAACAGGTATCCTTGCAATAAAGCTTTAAGAAAATGATAAGAAATAGAGGCTTTCACAAGTATCTGTGTAACCACCAGGGTAAAGTATTGGTAACTTATCATTTTCTTAGATAGATGTTATATTATTAATATTTCTTGCTTGTATCCACCCACCTACGAGAACATAAATGCACAAATGGAGCTTCAGTAGTTACTAGCCATTAGCTTAAACATAAATCCATTGTGTCAAATTTCGTGCTCCACAATGACCAGAAATCAAAATATGCACATACACTTCTGAAGAGAAATAAATTTACTTGTAAAATGTTGCAAATCACGTTAAAATAGTTATTCAAATAATATGCATATATTTTTATTTTTCGATCTTCTAGAATATTATAAAATACCTTCGATAACAATAGAAGTTTCTGTTAACACAGCTGATCTGTCTACACATTTAAAGCATGAAACCATGTATTTTATTTTTTGAACAGCTCTACATTTCAATGTAGGGGTTTTTTTCATGTTCACAGTAATAATTTTTGAAGTAAGAGAGGAAGTATCTTGTCACAGATCGAAAAAATCAAATTTATGCATTTTATTTTGTGTCTTGTGTAAATACAAGAATAAACCAGATGCTTATTAATTAAGTGTGGGCAGATGACAACAAGGCACAATGGCACATTGCACCAGCTGTGAAGACTGCACACTGCTTCTTTTCCCCCATCAGTCCATTTTCATATTATCAAGAAAACATTCCAAGTGTCAGAAAAGGTGTCAAAAGATAATAATAGTGAGAAGTAAGAATTCGTCATTGCTGAAGCTTCAAAAACTTTTACCTGGTTTGCATTGCAATCACACTTCCAGGTGAGAGAAAAAGAAATTTAAGAAGTTTTATAGCTCTTCCAGTTACCTTTTATTAGTCCTCATTTTGCAGACAATGAATGACTAAGATATTTACGAACTTGCATCGCAAATAATATTCCACCATGACAGAACACATGTTTTAAGTTTGAAGGACACATGTACTCTTACAAAATAGCCACAGTGGAAAGGGGCATTTTAAAATTTAGATAGGATAAAGGCCAAAAATATTAAAATAACACAAAAAACCAAAACCAAAGCAAAATGTTTCCACTAGCTTGAGTGGGCTTTGTTTTCCTTTCTTCTCCATTATGAGGTGCATGTGTTCTTTGAACAAGTATATTATCATTTTAAGAAATAGTGAAGGTACTAAGACGGGGATGTAACTCAGACGCTGTCATTATGGAGAGACAAGAAAAGGGGCAAAAAAGCTAATTGCCCCTAAAAAAAGAAAGGGAAGAAATAGCTAACTTTAAAACAAGTAGGTTTTGACACTGCTGCACTTCAAGATTTTGAAACACATGTAAAACGTTTTGGCAAGTCTAATCTCATAATTTTATTCACTATAATACTTTAAAAAATCCAAAATGGTAAGTCAATACTTGATAAAAACATAAAAAGGTAATACATATCATCAGGTGCAGGCACTCACAGAATATATTTTAAAGATTTTTTGTGCTATCATCTGATTATTTTTTTGATGATAGTATGCTGCATAGGACTAATTGACACCTTTTTTTTCCAGAACCTTTCAGAATTAAAGCTTCTCCTTCAGGAAGTTGGCTCTGTATAAGCATTTCCATTAGCTGCAAGCAAAATTAAGTCTGCATAACAGAGAAAAGCTAGATTGAACTACTTCTAAAAATTCCCTCTACAATCAATAGCACCACAAAATACCCTAGTAAAAAAAACTTTTAATCTAAGTGTATAAATAATATCAGAAAATGTTTTCTGATATTACCTCATTTAGTACTTAGTTCAGTAGCTTAGTTGTTTTGGGTTTTTTTCAGAAACTTTAAAAGGCTCATTAAGCTAGTTTTGTGTAATTTTATTGGGTTTGGACATTTAACCAAATGAGCTTGAATTCCATTTTACATGCACAATGGAATTTGCTTTAACTGCCACTCTCTAGGGAAAATAAAAATTCCAATAAAGTAATAATTTTGATTAGTAGAGACTCCTAAATGTATGTAGGTTTTTGGTAAGCAATTTTTATTTATAATTTTTTTAATAAGTATGCTGTATATTTAGCAGAAAAAGCTAACATTTTCTTTCTCAGTAAAAGGACAATTAGCACACCATCAAATATGCATTTTCAGTTTCCCTTAAATTGTATTTGCAAATTCAAATCAAATGGCCCAAACAAGTTTAATAAAAGTAGGTTTGGTAAGAAGCAGTCTAGTTCTGTTTTCAGCTTGCTTCCTGTTATACACCAGTTTTGTCTGTGACAGACTTGGATTTGGTAACCTTCCTTCACTATTGTAACCGCACCTACAATGTCAAATTTCTGTGGAAATATTTACCCTCCACAAATCTTTGAGGGTCACTGTTATGAATTGAGCTAGCTACTATAAAGAAAAATCATTAGAGAAATTAAATACTTGGTGCAATCATTCTGTACAGAGTGAGACTGTGGTCAAAATGTCTAGGCTGATGTCACATTGAAGTGACAAAATTCAGTTTTCCCACCTCCTTGCCAAAGACCTGTGACATATTTTGTGCTGGGGTATTTTTTTTCTTTTTTTCAGCTAAATAAGCTCCATTCTGCATAAAATAATTACCTAGGTGAACCAGAAAAAGATCAAGCCATAAGAATATGGCTTCTCCGACACTACTAGCTGTTGGTTTAAACCACCTGAAGAAGAGGCAGATCACATTATCTTCTTTACTAAAGAGGTAGAGGAGAATAAAACATCCACACAGAGTCAGGGAAAACATAGAAAAATTTCTGATCCTGCTCCCCTTGTTGAGGAGCACTCAGACCTCATCACTGTGATCTCCATGGCTACGAAACTTCAGGGACCATAGCCTGTCCTCTGAGATGACTCACATTGGACCTGTGGCACTGTATATGCACAGTTAATTCAGTAGAAAATTATTAAGAGATTATTATTTTATATATGTAGTGAATCAGGATTGATACTGGACTGAAACACGTCATTTTTAACCATTCCCCTCACAGGAACTTCTCATTCCAGACATGTACAGTTACATATATACAGATATATACACACACACTTTTACACATAGACATAAATACACATATATTAAATGTAATGTATGTTACTGTGCACATTTGTATATATATGTTCAATTCTAAGAGAGATAAAATAAATTGACACATTGTTTCTAACTCATACATAGTTCAAATAGTTCTGCTGGGATGGACTTTTAAATACACTGACATAGGTTAGCCAAAGAACATATGGTAATATTCTGTCCATGCTTTTGCACATATAGAAATTTTTGAATAACACAGAACACAAGGATTCTGACACTGCACTGTGCATTTTTCCTTTCTATTCCACATTCATCCAAACTAAGTTTTGTTGTTTTCACAGAAAAATTGCCAATTTAAGGACTCAGAGTTAACATTTCAACAAAAACATGATGAAAACCTCAATCTTCTCTTCCATGCTTTTTCATCTCAGAGGAAGACTGAAACAAGAACAATGGTTTGAGTCATTTGAAAGCATAGCTCCTTCAGGAATCATTAAGTCGGTGGCCAACCTAATAATGTTGAGCAAAAGAATTATGAAATTAATTACCCTTTGTGCCTTCTGATTTCAATAAACAAGTTGAATTACTTTTTGTTTTTCGTGTTGAGAAGATCAGTGATGAAAAAGAAACATAATGTTTCTCCAAAAAGGGAAAAGAGTAGCTTTAATTACTAACAAACAGCAGGTAAAAATTTAAAAATAAGATCACTCACATGTGAAATAGGACTGATACCCTACCTGAGTATCCTACATTTCTACTGTTATGACAGGAATTATATTATCATGTGTACTTTTTAAAGTTAGACATCATTATGACCATTTATCTATTAGATTGCCAATCTCACATTTTTGGTAGCTTCCTTTATCCTACTTACAAAGTGTGAATGATTGGATGACTTGGATTATTAAAGTATACAATCAGATGTGAATCACAAAGCTATTTATCTGCACTGCTATTTCAGGAACACAATATGGTTATTACTGAAGTTTCAAATCAAACATAAGCCTTACAAACCCTTTTCTAATAGCTACTCTAGAAAACTATTTTAAAATCCCTTGATAAAATGTTTATCTGAGAAATATTTGTTGAAGAGACATCGATATCAAAGAAAAGCATTTAGAATTTCACTTGCTCTAGCACTGTGTGAATTTAGTAGAAAGGAAAGATGGAACAAATCCTTTGGTTTGTGGTTGTATACACTAGATGGCACTGATAAAGTATTGCCTGATTAACTGAACGTCTTGAAGCATTTTTCTTTTATTCAGAATAATTTATTTCAGGATTTTTAAAAGAAATTAAGTAAGACAGCAACACTGTTATGCCACAAATAAAAGTAAAAAGGAAAAGTAAAAGAAGAAAGGGAAATAATTTATGATTGTCCATGCATGCTTTGAAAACCCAGCAGTTTCTGAAGATTGACTTCCCCTGACAGTTACATAGACTCACAACACACATGAGAGATGTAGCTTTGCTTGCTCCAAATCAAGGTAGCCTAAATTTACATGAAAGTGTGAAAACTGCAGTTTGGGAGGTTTTTTTGTTTTGGTTTGGTTTTTTTGCATCAGCAGTGCGTGTTTAAACAAAGGAAGGGACAGTATTTAGAAGACTGATTTTTCCTTCCAATCCATTAGCTCAACCACAGCAAAGCTTTAGCCGTTCTGATTTCTACGAAGCTGAACAGGGGCTTAATGCATGACTTACATGCATCACTCATGCAAGGAGTGCGCATCTCACTTTGTGCTCTCTCCAAAGGTATTCAGAAAGGTTAGCCAAGAGTACAGATAACACATCTCTGTAATGCTGGGAGGAAGACAGGCTTTTCTGGATGTTATTACCAGAAGAGGATCCCCAGCTGAGTGCTCTGAGCTGCCCTGCAGCTCAGGTTTGTATCCCCAGGTACAGCAGAAAGGGTCTGGAAAGACTAAACTAATACACTTAAAATTGATCTCTGTGACTACTCCCGAAAGAATTAATTTTTGTATATAATCAATATCATACATCACAATTCCACTTAGAAAAGATGATCTCCAAGAATCTGAAAGAGTAGTGACAGCTATGTGCATAAATGTTGTCATTACCTGTTGTATGTAGTTGCCGTATTTGCTAAGGACAACCAAACGCATTAATGCAGGTCTTGTCATAAAAAATGTTTTCTTTATATGCTATTATTTTATATAGTAACAGAAAATATGACATGATCTCTAATCCTTGAGGGTAGATAAGATATCATTATCTGAGGTCTGTTATTTCCCCATGCTTGCTTGTACTCATTTTAACATAAACAATGAGACATTTCAGAAAATGTGTGGAGCAAGCAAACAGTTATGCTATGGTTTATGTATTTTTTTTTTTAATTAAAGAACAACAAAAACCCCCAAACCAAAACAGATGAGCTGTAACTTTGGTAATTACATATTTAAAAGCTGTTTTTAAAAAGAACCTTACAAAATATTTTTTCTAACTACACAGAACTCCATTTACAAATACAACATCTATCTCCAGGTCTGTTTTACATGTAACCACAAGTAATTGTATTTGAAATAGTGAAATACATTGGCTAAGTGTCATTCTTGAAAGAATAAGGTACAAATGCTCTAACGTACTCTCAAGTCTTCAGCCTGCCCTTTGTTTTTTTTAGCGCTAAGCATTGGCTAATGGTAATTCTCACTGTTGAAGGATTCCTGAAGGCACAAGAAAATAAATATATATCATGTATTATCAAATGAGACAAGCAGATTGTTATGATGCCTCCTCTCTTTAGCTCACACCGCATTTCTGCTTATGTAGATTTTCTGGATACAAAACATTCTCTCAGAAGCTTTGGTATAAACCAAGAATTGCATTTCAAAACCTTAATTTTTAATCTCTTTGCCTTCTATATTTTAAGCAGATACTTTAATACTGTCTGGTCAAATACACAAATCAGAATTATTCTTACACTCAGTGTAAGAAGAAGGTTAATATAATGAGTTAAAACTCATTTCTTTTTCAGCTTTGGGCATCTGGGCTCATTCACTACTTAAAATAAACTACATGTTACTACTCATCCCTCTACTGGAAAGTGATTGACAGCACCTGCTCTGGAAAGCACAGGACAGCAATATGGAATAAAATAAAGACAGGTATACAGTCTTAGTAAAAGTCAGAAAAAAAAAAATCATATATTTATTAATTGTATGCAATGGGCACAATTTCTAGGGACGTCTTTAGGAATTCCCTTCCCAAAGAAACATGAAGGTAGAATGTGTCTCAGGGAGGTTAATTATTCTTTGAATTTCCTTTACAACAGACATTATCATTCACTCCATGTAGTAGCCCTGCTCTATGTACTTAAGAAAGTCATTACTCTAGGCCAAAATGGAATAAATAAAAAA
Source organism: Dasyornis broadbenti (assembly GCA_013397935.1). NCBI lineage: Eukaryota > Metazoa > Chordata > Aves > Passeriformes > Dasyornithidae > Dasyornis > Dasyornis broadbenti. Next base: position 2,088,602 of record VZRN01003459.1, on the reverse strand, counting down.
GAGTAATTCTTATGTGTGGATGTTTAAAATGTTAAAAAACCCTCAACATACCAACCAAAAAAAAAGAAAAATAAAAAATCCAACACAAAAAGTATTTTGATGCAGGAGACATTTGCAGATCTTAGCCTTTTATTAATTTGTCCTGATCCAATATTACAGGTCTGGCAAGCGTCCATCACTTTTGGTTAGCTGATGCACAGGTAAGCTTGGTAAAATACTTTCGTAATTGCAGGCTTATACCGTGACTGTAATATAATCTGGAAAAAAAAAGCCTTGTACTAAAAAAGGAGATGTTTTTAAAAGGTTAGTTAGCTTTGTTGAAACTGATTTAAACTAAAAAGAAATAGAACCAGAATGATTTTGAGGAAAATATTCCATTATATTGGAGGCTCTCAAATTTAATTTTATAGTCAGCTTAAGAGTAACAAAACGGGTTCCATTTCAGTTGCATACACTCAAACCTTATATCATATTTGCACTACAGCTTGCCTATCACATCAACAGGTTTATGATTTTGCCTTACGGTTCATAAATTCACTCAAGAATGAAAAAATGACTGAGAGATGAAGCTGTTCTCCTTGGTCCAATATCTTGAACTTCTCACATGTCTTTGTACATAGTACAGAAACAAAGTTCTCAGACCTTCAGGCACTTTAGCTACTGTATCTGGAGCTAGGTAGTTGTGTGATGAGCAGTACAAAGATGGCCATCCGGAAGTGTTTTGCATTTTTTTGAGGAATCAAAGCATGCTAATTTGGTCTCTCATGTTTCTGGGACAAGCACAGAAGAAAATATGTGTTCCATCCAAGGACATGTGATACTGGAAAGGATGGCTGAGTTGGCAATGAAGAGAAAAATAAAGATTAAAAACAAAAGCCTGTAGTAAAAAAAAAAAAAACACAAATAAATATTTATTACAGATTTTACACATAGTCATATATTTTAATGTGGCTTTTTCAGTGTGAATAGCAAATACTTCAATAATTAATATAGACAGGGCAGCAAGGAGGGCATACAGCAAGCTTGTTACTCTTGACTTCAGCAGAGAAGATTTTGGCCTCTTCAGGGAAGTGCTTCTAGAGTGGATGGGATAAAACTATGGAGGGAAGAGTGAGCCAGGAAATCTAGTTAATACTAAAATATCACCTCTTTCAGGCTCAGCAGTGATGCATCTCAGCAAAAAGGAAGTCAGGTAAAAATGCCAGGAAGCTTGCACGAACGAACAATGAGTTCCTCGACAAACTCAAATAGAAGAAGGAAGCCTACAGACAGTGGGAGAAAGGACATGGAACCTGGGAGAAATATAGAAAGACAGTCCAAGATGCCAGGGGTCAGTCTAGGAAAACTAAAGCACTGACCGATTTAAATCTGGCCAGGGTTGCCAAGGGCAACAAGAAAAGGTTCTATACATGTATTATTGATAAAATGAAGACTAGAGAAAGTGTGGAACCTCTCTGGAAAAGAAAAAAGAAAAGAACAGCTGCTTATGCAGGACATGGAGAAGGCAGAGGTACACAATGAGTTTTTTCCTTGGTCTTCACAGCCAAGAGCAGTAACCACATCGACAAAGTTGCCGAAGACAAGGGCAGAAGCTGGGACAATGAAGGCTGGTCTGCTGTAGAAGATTTGGTTTGAGAATACTTAAGGAACCTGAAGACACAGAAGCTGATGGAAACTAACGAGGTGCATTCATGGGCCCTTGAGGGAACTGTCATATGTAGTGGCTAAGCCACTATTCATTATATTTGACAAGTTGTGGCAGTCTGATGGATCTCCTGCTGACTGGAAAAGGGGAAAAATTACCCCCATTTTCAAAATGGGAAATATGGAGATGCAGGGAACTACAGGCCAGTCAGTCTCACTGCTGTGCCTAGCAAGGTCATGGATCAGATCGTCCTAGAAATTATGCTAAGGCACATGGTAAGCAAAGAAGTGATTGATGAGAGCCAGCAAAGCTTCACTAAGGGCAAACAGTGCCTGAAAAATCTGGTGGCTTTCTATGATGAGGTTCCAGGGATGGTGAGTAAGGATAAAGCAATTAATGTCATATACCTGGACTTGTGCAAAGCATTTTACACTGCCCTGTATGACATCATTGTCTCTAAACTGAAGAAATTTATGGATGGACCACCTGCTGGATAAGGAATAGGGTAGATCACTGCACTCAAAGATTGTGGTCAGTGACTCAATGTCCAAGTGGAGAACAGTGATGAGTGGCATTCCCCAGCAACTGGTGTTAGAGCCAGTACTTTTAAACACATTTGGTGACGAGGACAGTGGGATTAAGTAAACCCTCAGCAAGTCTGCTGACAGCACCAAGCTCTGTGATTGCAGTTGACACTGGAGGGCAGGGATGTCATCCAGAGGGACCTTGAAGTGTTTGAGAGGTGGGACCATGCAAATCTCATGATCTGCAATATGGCTAAGTGCAAGGTGGTGCATTTGGGTGGGTGAAAACCCAAACAAAATATAGGCTGGCTAAGAATGGATTGAAAGGCACCCTGAGGAGGAGGACTTGGGGGGGTTGGTTGACAATAAGCTCAGACATGGGCTGGCAATGTGCACTTGCAGCCCAGAAAGCCAAACGTGTCCTGGGCTGCATCCAAGCAGTGTGGGCAGCAGGGTGAGGGAGGGCATTCTGCCCCTCTGCTCTGCTCTGGAGCGCTGCATCCAGGGGTGGCATACCCAAGACAAGAAAGATGCGGACCTCTTGGAGTCTGTCCGGAGAAGAGCCATAAAGGTGTTCAAAGGGCTGGAGGGCCTTTCCTTTGAAGACAGACTGAAAGAGCTGGAGCTGTTCAGCCTGGAGAAGGAAGTTTTTGTGGAGATCTTATTGTGACCTTCCAGTATCCAAAGGGGGCCTACAAAAAGGCCGAAGAGGATTTTTCACAAGGGCCTGTAGTGATAGGTCAAGCAGGAATGGCTTCAAACAGAAAGAGAACAGGTTTAGATTAGATACTAGAAAGAAATTCCTTATTTTGAATGTGGTGAGGCACTGGAACACATTGTCGAGAGAAGCTATGGATGATTCATCCCTGGAAAAGTTCAAGACCAGGTTCGATGGTACTTTAAACAATTTGGTCTAGTGGAAGTTATCCCTGCCAATGACAGGGGAGCTAGACCTAGATCATCTTTGTGTCTTCTTCCAAACAAAACTACTCTATGATTCTATGTTGCTTGTGGAGAAGGACACAAAAAATGTCATAATTTTGTTAAACAATGATCTTTCATAGAGTTCACTTGGGCCTTTGACATTCTTCAGATTCTTACAAGAGTGAGAAGACGCAAATGCTGGCTCTTTCTACAACACGTAGATTTTTTTTTATAACTAATCTGATACCTTCAATAACTGATAAGTTTTGAATTAAATCCACAAAGTTGCATATTGATGTCCATTTTCCCCCTCAGAACAGGATAGTATAGCTTCATTCTTCATGTTTTAATATGACATAATATACTTATCCTTCATTTTAACACGCTGCAATTGAATTTATCAATTGCTTGCCAATTACAAAAATAATTTTTTAAAAAAGGAAATCAAATCTTATCAGAAAATGCCATATGTATAAAAGAGTATATAAATTATTTAAATATAGGATACTTTATTTCCCTTATATTCCACCTCAGACAGGCAGTCATTTTGAGATGAAGAATGGTTAAGAATTCTGAAACTATAGTTTTATGTTTAGCGCAGCTTTACTTGCATTTAGGCACAATTGCTTAAAAAATTCCCACATACCTAGAACACTAGTTTTGAGATTCTCAGAAGACATAAGCCGATAGTTTCAATTAATAAATTATGAATGAGAAAATGAATTGATTTTTCAAAGTCTTAAGTGCTTAAGGAACTTCAGACATTTTTCAATACCGTACGTAAACAGAGAAAGGTACATTTTCAGCTATCTCTAGACATGCATAAATGTTTCAAAATACTGTGCTCCTCATTTCTTATTCTTGTTAACTCAATTATTTTAAGAAATTTTACCTCAAAGATATGTATCTGTAATGAAAAAGAAAATATATTAAAGAGAGATGGTATGAAAACACTGCATTTTATAGATAATTGAGGGGTTCTTTTGAATCATTAGTGCACAGTTAGAAAGAGGAAAAGAAAAACACTATTTACAGATTTTTATTTTGGAAGATTTACAAATCTGCCATTGAAATAGTACTATATAAATGCACTAATATGCAACAAAATATTTAACTAACACAGATTACCTTAAAAAATTGTAAGGATTTTTTTTATAACCACAATATTTGTCTTGATGTCCATTTTTTCCCATTTAGACTAGGACAGAATAGCTTTGACCCAATATGATAAAAAAAATTGGTGTAATGGGATCTAGTATATTTACTCTTTGAGCATTTTTACAGTCTGCTATTGAACTAATTCTATAACTTTCCTTATGTAACATAAGTTTTACTTTGATTAGAAAAAGCTGTGAATTAACAGTTTTTGTTTTAGTTTAAGTAGTTGAAAAATTCAACAAAGTTGAAAAATTTCAATGAAGATGGACATAGCTATCTGGATTCCTCAACTAACATGTTATAGCCCGTCTACTATGCTATTTTCATGCCACTTTTGTGGATTTTTTCTTTTATTTTACATGTTAATAAACTTAAATTTTAAAGACCATAAAATATTAAATATTCTATGTTCTTTTAAAACATAAAAGTCTCATGCCTTTTGCCTTAATTGAAGGTTATTTAGCTTGGAATGAAAGACTACCAAATTACAGAGCTCATCAGTTTAAATTGTTATTCACAAACCCAGAATTGTTATTTACAGGTGAGATCGAAAGTTTGAGAAGTTTCTCATGACTTTCAAGTAATAAAGGTGCAAATAGCTTACCCTAGCAGTACATGAAACAGAAAAGAAGGGGTTTAATTTTACTAAGACTTATTTTGATAAGATCCTTTGAAACTGACAACAAGGGGTAGCAGAGAACATATTTTCCTCTATTAAAAAAAAAAAATAGAAATAACCCCCCCCAAAAAAGCAATAAAAATCCACTATTCACACTCGTTAATTTTTTTAAAACATTTTAAATTTAATATATTCATAATTTGAATTTCAATAGATTATATTCATCACAGATTAGAAACCTCAGTTCATTTTATTGTTACTGATTAAGCAACAAAATCATCTGAACAAAACACCACATTAAAAAAAGTCTGAGAAACTAAACACCAGTCTTTACCAAACCCTGGAGAACAGGTGAAAAGCCTGGAGTGAGGCTGACATATACCCATTGATTAAGAGTCAGCTTTCTGAATACTCAAGCAAACCAGACATAAGTAAATCTATGTGCCCTAAGGAATGCACCCATGAGCTGGCGGCCAACAGTTCAGTATGTTGAACAAACATAGCAGTTGGAAGAGGTCCTTGAGAACTGAAGGTCAGAACACTCGCCTACCTTCAACAGGGGCAGAAAGGAGGATTCAGGGAACCACAGGCCCATCTGGCCTTACCTCCATACCTGGGAAGATTACAGAACAACACATCCTGGGAACTCTTGCCGGACACAAGAACAGTATACAGGTGATCGGAAATAGTAAACCTGGATTCACCAAGGGGAAGACATGCTTGGCATATCTGACTACCTTCTACAAACAAATGACAAGTTTCTAGATGAGGGAAGAGGAGTAGATACCTTGAATTTAGTAAGTCTTCTGACACCTTCTCCCATAACTTCCTCAGAGTGGAGATAATGTAGTATGGGCTAGATATGCAGAGAGTGAGATGAGTTGAGAGCTAGCTGTCTTAACAGGCTCAAACAACAACAAAACATAGGGCAGTAAAGAGCAGCATACCCCAGGGGTAACTGCTGGGTTCAATCATGTTCAATATCTTTATTAATTATTTGGATGATAAGGCAAAGTGTAGCCTTAAAATGCTTGATTATGATACAGGACTGGGAGGAGTGGATAACGTACCAGAGGGCTGTGCAGCCATCCAGACTTCATAGGGTTGGAGAAATGATCTTATAGCAACCTCCTAGAGTTAAACAGAAAGCAGTGCAAAGTTCTGGACCTTGGGAGGAATATTGTCAGGCATAGAGGATCCATGACGGGCATTTTCATCTTCAAAAGGACTTCACAGGGAAGGCTATGGGGGATCAAATTTTCACATGGAAACAGTAATGTCTCCACAACACTAAGAAAGCCAACGCTAAAAGCCTTCCTAGACTGGATTAGGTGGAATTTTGCAAGAAGGTCAGGGAAGGTGGTCGTTCCCCACTAGTCAGCACTGGTGAGATCACGCCTAGAATATTCTGTCAACTTTTGGTACAGCCAGTACAAGAGAGGCATGTAGCTATTGGAGTGCATCCAACAAAGGGCCACATAGATGGCTTAGGGACATGATAAACTCTCCTATGTGGAGGGCTGAGAGAACCAGGAATGTTCACCCTGGAGTAGGAGAAGGTTTAGGATGATGTCTTTAATACGTTCAAATAGATGTGGTGACACGTGGTAAAGAAATTAGAACCAGGCTGTTTCCAGTGGTGCCCAGTGACCCGACAAGAGACAATGGGCACAAACTGAAACGCAGACACTTCCATCTGAACACCAGGAGGCACTTTTTCACTATGAAAGTAACTAAGCACTTGCTCAGAAGAGCTGACCTCTCCTTGGAGATACTCAGAAGCTATCTGGATGTGGTCATGACCAGCTTCCTGTAGGTGACCCTTGTCTAGCAGGGAGGTTGTAAAAGAGTCCCTCCCAACTTCAACTACTCGTTTTTGTGATTCTGTTGTTTAGTGGTTCTGTGAAACTCTATGATTTTAATAGTTACGATGAACTGGTCATCAACATTTTTTATATATGCCATGTGAACCTTGAGTGATTTTCCCACGTGGAAGATCAGTATATTGATGAGTGACTAATACAAGGAATACAAATAACATTTCAGTACCAAAATATAAACTAGTTCTCCCAGTCACTGTGAATGCAGAGTATTATAATGCAAAAGCTAGGTCAGATCCACAAAATCTCATTTCTGCTAAGGGGCTGTATGAAAGAAATGAGTTTATGGAGGGTTATTTCTCCCTGACATACTATTTTACCTTCTGGTAATACAGTTTTAGCTTCTGGAAATTGCTATTTAGGGACAGAGAATAGGTAAAAGTTAATAAAGCTGTACATGAGGTTGCAATTTGGAAGATATACCTAGTAATTGTTGTTAGTCCTACCAAATATTAGTTACTGGCATAGTGTATTTAGTAGTGTGTAATTTTCTGAGACTGTTTTACTTTAAAATATTTGTGCAAGTTTCAGTGCTAACAGTTGAAATGATAAGTCATTAATGGTGATTTACAAGCAAGAGGTATCTAAAGAGAGTTTCTTGAGAATGAGGGAAATAAGTTTCTAATAGAAGTGATTGTAATTTTTTCAGCAAAATGGGCTTTTGAACATAAGAGGGAGGAATGAGTTAATCCAATGATAAAAGAAGAAATAAGCCAGTGAATAAAGTGCTTTCTGATCAGAATCAGGGAAAGAAAGGTACAACACTTGCCAAAATGCAAAATTTAAATTCTCTAACACATAACAAGTACAAAATCCTTTTGCTGCTGTCTTCCAAATCGGCTTTCCATACACTGACTCCATATGTATCTTAGATAGATACTTAGACAGATATTATAAAAGAAAAAAAAAAAAAAAATGTGGAAATTAAGCACTATGTTTTGGAAAAATGAGTTAAAGATATTTGGGATTTTTTTCGGACTGTCTCTCTCTCATGTCTCTGTAGTGTTTCTCTTGTTCATTTTAAGACCAGATGGGCTCTTTTTGTTTCACCTGCAAAACCAGAAATGTTTTTAATAGATGACAAAATCAGAAAAAAATTCCACCTATTCAAAATTAATATAACTTTTTATAAAGTGTTAAAGCACACAGCTTTGTATTGAAAGTCATCTTTATAAGTCTGAATTTTGCAAAAATATGTTTCTCTTTCTTGGCTTATTTGTTATTTCCCATGATAAAGGTTTACATTTCTATGTAAGTCAATAAAAAAAGAGATAGATATGGAACTTATCTTTATAGAAACATGCAACTGTGGAAGAACATCTCGCTTGGTACCAGAGTATATATTATTGCAGATTCTAAAAATGTTATGGAAGTGAATCTTTGTGCTTGGTTTTCAGAAAACATACTTTACACCACTATAGCAGGAATAAGAAATATTAATTGATTTTTCTGATGTTATGCAAGGTCCAATATTTCATAATATCAGTTAAACTAGGGGACAGGAAGAAAAACAAATTAGACATTTCGTATTTATGGAAACTCTCCTACTCAAGACTGAGTTGACCAACATACTGCAAGTATCAACCATGGGTAAAAAAGAAAAGGAAAAAAACCACACCAACACAAAACCCCCCTACCCCAAATGTCAAAAATTTAACCTTTTTACTAGACTCTTGGCTATTTTAACAATCCTTTGAAAAAAGACTTTTTGTGTTTAACATATATATCTGGCCCACAAATTCTTCAAAAAACAAGAAAAAAACTATGCAGTAAAAGATTTTTCTAAAATATTAACAATGAAAAAGATTTTGTCAGTTCTTTGAGCAGTACTTAGATGAACAAAATAAAGATTTTTGTCAGGTAGGGACAAATTCAGTGTCTTCTAGACCCTGTAGGTGAGAATACATTTTGAAGGAGAAATGTTCAGTCACCAGTTAAAAAGTGTTTTCTCTCTGGTTTCTAACCAGGATTTATTCTGAATCACTGTACAAAAGAATAGTGGAAGCCTACTACTAATAGAGCATTAAAGGTTTTAACTTTGAATTCATTGCAATTTTTATGCAACTTCTAGAACACTTCAGAAAAACAACTGTTTTATACAGGACTATAAATTTTCTAAAATTTATTTAACTACTGTTTGGTCAAACAGTTGATTAACTTACTTTCAATTTACTTTTTAGATCAAGATCAGGTCTAGTGAAGAGTGAAATGAATACTAATTTTTCTATATCTCAGCAATTACAACAGTAAAAAGGAACTACAGTTTAAGAGCCCCAGCAGATTTCTTAACACAGTGTGCATGATCAAGCAACTCCTATGAACAATTTGAAAGTCATATTATACAAAGACCCCAGTGCCTTTTTCAAATTTTTTTAAAAAACAATCTTATACTGTTTCTTTTGAGGTCTTTGAAAATGATTCATTATTTTGTATGTTCATCGACCATGTATACTTACCAGATGCTTCACAAGCCTCACAAACATGATAGACCTGTCCTAAACACATACCACTTTAAAGAAATGGGTGTAATTTTATCTTTTCAACAAAAATTTCAATGTACGTAACAAACTATCCTAAAATATTTGTTTTAGTTAATTCAGGTCTTTTGCACGTGGATAAAATAGGGCGACTTGGAATTAATTCTCAGAACTGCATAACTATACCCCCAAAAACCAGATGTGCAGGAATTGGTTGCATATATAAATAAGAATCCCATATTTTCACTTGGATTTATTAACAGATATAATTATTGCCTATTACAATCCTTCTTTTATTTAGGAAACAGTGACAACAAAGGCTGTTGAAAAGAAGATACCCATTTATGGAATGCAATGATCATACATTCTAATAACAAAAGCCCTGCTTTTTTCACCACAGAAACCAAGAACTCTTACTATGCTTTAATTCTGATTATATTAGAAGCAATTCCTATATTACTTACTACATGGTTAAAGGCAGGCGTTTTTGTCTTTCAGAAGCATTATTTATGGATTGTGCCTGATCTCATTAACTTCAACAAACAATGGATTACATCAGATCCATATAGGTTCACATAAAGGTTTATTTCCAGGTTGGTGTTCATATATTTGCATAAACATATTTAAAAAACGCATACATTATAGAAAAATCATTCATGGAGAATCTGGAAGAAAAGCCTTCAGATGAATTTCAAAAATTGTACTATTTCTTCAGGAAATGAATCATAAAGCACACAAAATATCAGAACATCTTTAGCAATTTAAGAATGCTAAGGAAGTGGTCTTGGATCATTTCACTGATGTCTCCCATGTTACAATCTAGAAAATAATAAGGAAAAAAAATCAACAAACCAACCAACCAAACAAAAAATCCCCAAAATCAACCAACCAAACAAAAAAGTCAAACCAACCAACAAACAAACAAAACACAAAACAAAAACCATCCAAACAAAACAAAAAACTAACAAAAACCAAAACCAACAAAATATAAGAAACAACGAAACAAAAAAACCCAAACTAAAAAAAAAAAAAAAACCCACAGGAAAAGAAAAAACTAAAACAAAAAACAAAAACAAAAAAAACCCCAAAAATGGAAGAAAGCCCCCAAAAAACAAAACAAAAAAATACCCAAAAACCCAAGCCAACCCAAACCAAACAGAACCCCCCCCAAAAAACCTGCCAAAAATACTCCAAAACCCCCACAAAACTAAACAATAACAGAAAAACCAACCAACCAAACAAAACAAACAAATACCAAACCAACTAACCAAACCAAACAAACACCTAAAAACCCAAAACAAATGACCCCCCACCAAAAAAACCCCATGTGAAATTCCAGCTCATGTTTATCTGGACATGTATATTTTCAAGAGAAGAAAGGAATAAAAGAAAAGGAGTGAATTATGCATGGATAGAAAAGGGAAGTAAATTAAGAATTTATATTTCAGTGGAGGATATGGTGAGTATTGTAGCAATAGTCCAAATATAGTTTTTTACTCAGAAGTTCATTACTGTTTGATGATATTCTCCAAAACTAATAACATGGAAAAGCCTATAAACAAACAGAGTAATGAAATAAAATGAGCTTAAAAATGGATTATTTAAACTTTCAGTGTTTGGAGTAAGATTAAGAGCTAAATAATTTTCTGTGCTAAAGCTAAACACTAGTACTAATATACTTTGGTTTTTAAATAGCCTAATTCAACTAGAAGTCTTGACATAGCTCAGAAAGGTAGATATTAAGTGTAAAGGTAGTCAATATAATAATCTTTTGTGAAAAAACAGCAGAATGTTGTACAGTGCAGTATTTTATCGGAAATCATTGCTCTTTAGCTCATTCTATTAGCTGAGCTTGCTTATTTAGGGACTAGCATTGGTACTTTTAAACAACAAAATAATCAGTGTGGAAGCTCTGATACTTAAAGTGCCATTGGTCACGCACCTACTGGCAATATTAGACAAGAGAGCCAAAATCTTAATAATGAGATAACTTCCTACCTCAGTAGAATTATAAAATTTGCAATAATTGCTATCTGTCTAATTCAGTAAATAAAGATTGGAACACTGTACATTATTCTAAATAAATATACAGCACTTACCTCTCTAGGGAGGGAATAAAAGTAAACAAACATAAAGGAATGAAAATCTGCAAAACAACTGCCTTTAACTCTCCTGAGCTGGCTTTCTTTCTTTTCTTTTTTTTTTTTAATTGCTTGTTAATATTGTCAATTTATTTTATTTTTCTTTCCTTAAACAAAACTGAAACCTAGATAGTCAAGGTCTAACGGAATATAAGAAGGAACAAACCATTTTCTGTTTTCACTCTTGGCGTCAATGTAAATGCCACCAAATGGCTTCAATTTTCCTTTTCCTGGTGCCTACAGCTGATGCAGGAGCACAAACTGACACAAATAAGTTTATTAGCATAAAACTCTCTCTTATTTACATGTTTTGAAGATGTCATATGTCGCACTGTAATGATGCTTTGTACAGATAATCCATTTTGGAGAAAGGATGACAGGATTAGTAGTACAGGAACTGGACAAACAATTCCCAATGATTAATCCTTTCCCTTTTCTTCACTATTTTAACACTGTTATTTTAGTGGAGCAACTGATGCATCTGCAACAAATTTTTCTGTCTCTTTACTCAGCACTGCTTACTTCTTCCATTTGAAGATAGGAAAAAAATTATAATGAGCATAAAGTTTACTAAAATTTTGATTCTCATAGGGAAAACTATGGAAATTAAGGACGTATAAATTTAAGAATGTTTGATTTTTCATCTTTTCAAAGACATAATTTCTAAATTACTTAGTAATGATGCAATTCCCAGGTTTTAGTCAAAATGTATTTTCTATAAAAGGCTTATCTGTTTCTTGTTTCAATTTTTTTTTTTTTTTTTGGGTCTCTTACTTCCCGCTATACAAAGCCAAAAGCAGAGAAAATTTCAAGTCGGGAATAAAGCTGTCACACTTTGATAATTTACTACCCAGTGCCTCCTAGGCTGAGTTTGGGCTTCCTAGCCCATAAAAGATAGGACATAGTGAGAATGTATTTTTGTATAGATTGTTAGAAAGTTTTAAGAGAAAAAATTTGAGGGTTGCTAGCAATTACAAAGACAGTGAAACTAGTAACACCTGCACTAGAAAATAACCCTCAAAGCAAAGATGTCAACCTATCTCAGGATTTGAAATCTGTAAGTCTGAAATATCATGGAAATTACTAGACTCTATCACCTCAGTATATGGATCTGAAGTCACAGAAGTTAAATTCGTGTGGTGTATTTTCTTCTGCTCCACCCTGGGAACCACTATTACTGTTTTTTGTAACTGTATGTACAGATCAGAGTAAGAAGAGACCCCATGCTGCAGATAATAAAATGTTCATACTCATAGGGGAGGAGAAGGAAATCCTTTATAACATTAGGAGCTACTCATTACAAATTGAAAATTACAGACCAGATGTTTTTAATCTGTTTTTCCACACTGGATGTAAACTCATAGCAGCAATACATTCACAGTAACAAGGATGCAGATTATAGTCATCACTTACTTTTCAAGAAATGGTCTGAGTGCCTTTTCAGAAAAACAGTACAATCTCCAATATTTAGATAGGTCCCTTAATTCCAGATAATTCCTCTAGGGCATTTTGTGGTAAGAGAGGCGAGTGTTTTTTTAATCACTTTTCTCCACCTTCCCTTCCCTAATGCAGAAGAGAAAGTGATATGCTAAAGCTCTCCTAAGTGCTGGTTGCTTATTTCGTTTTGTTTCTACATAGTTATGCCTTTCCTTTCCTCTATGTCATACGTCATATGTCACAGTTTCAGAAGTTCAGCCAATGTCTTTTAATTTCTTGTACCCAATTTTTTTCCACTTTCCTTACCAGACACAGACAGATATGTATGTCAATGAGGAAACTGAACTAACTTCCTCACTGTTTTCTTAGCAAAAAACAGAGAGTGGGTATATGGTATAGATGATCATGTACCTGATTTCTGACTTAGTAAACAATTTCTTTTTCATCTTCTAGAGAAGGAAGTATTCACTTTCCTCTCATTCCTAGAGTACTCTGAATATAAATCTTTTATAAGTCTTACTTTCCAAAAACCCAAAATCTGTAAAAGAGTTGACAACAAAACCACAACACAGGCTTGGACTGAGCGTAATGATATAGAGCAACGCAAACTGCTTTGCACTGACAGAGACTATAAAAGCATTTTGTCCCTTCAAAGAATCAAAGTGTATTATTGTATATACCTGTAATGAAACAGAGACTTTGAATCAAAAACTGAGAAGTAGTGTTGTAATTCTGTCTAAAAAAATGCCTTTTTTTCTGAAATCATAATTTCAACTTGCTTCTTCCCTGATCCAATGTCTCCACAAGAACGTCATCAGAGAAAAGGAGAACTAATGCTTAGTAAACACTTACAAATCCCCAAGCATCTATGACAGGTAATCCAAAGCATCTCGAGCTGACCCCCATCTGCTAATGTCTATGCTGCACTCATGGACCATATATCAAGGGCTAGCATAGCACAGCTCATATCCTTTGGTAAAGTCTGGGGATAAAATAGAATTACTGTGTAAGTATTCACACTTCTTCCCACATGGCAGCAACCTGTCACTGCAAATAAAGATGAGTTTAAATGAGTTACTACCTTTAGCACATAAATTCCCTTATTTTCTAGGTCGATATTAGAGAGGCCAGCATCGAAGAGACATAATTCTTCTCTGTGCTAACTCTGTGCTAATTATGACTCCAATACAAAAGAATAAGTAAAACAATTTGCCACAGTTTGTGTAGGAATATGCTAACACAATGGACAGAAAGTGAATGTAGTTCACTCTTTCCTTCTTGTGAAAATATTTTGGATTGCAGTGGAGTTATTACTCCAGACAACTCTCAAGACTGAGAAAGTAATTATTCCTCCAAAACATAAAGTTATTTTGCAATTCTTTTCTGGAAATATAATCTGGTTTGTAAAATTAAATATATGCATTGAGTTCTTTAATTATTATTAGTTACTTGTGTCTAAACGTTAGCAATTCTTATATCCTCTTAATTTTTTAACCTGTCTGTCCTGTTTTAACACGCTATTTACCCCATGTAAATGTTCTCTACCCACTAGTCTGTGATACAGAGTTTTACACATGACCTCCCTATTATGTGAAGGAGCAAGATTTAGTTTTAGAAATTACCCAGCTGTGAGTAGTCACTACACAGTCACTGTGTAGCCTCCCAGGGTCAATAATAAATTTTCACAGTTCTATCGTATCTTTAGTAAATTAACTCCTCTCCAAAATTTTCTCATGCAGGGGTTGCTCCTTGAATTGAAGCATCTTTCACGCTCCTTCTGAATCGGAACCTTCTTTTATACTCTGTCTTCTTGGAAACCTAAATTCTGTGCAGCTCTTAAGGTGTAAGTGTAGGTTTATATCTGTATAAAAATAAAGTGTATCTAAATAAAGTGGGGGTGTTTTTTAAAATTGTTTTGGGGTTGCTTTTTTTTCTTTCTACTCAACTTTACGCTCTATAAAGCTAATAAACCATTTTCATCTATATGAAGTCAGAGATCATAAACATATACGAAAGAGCTTCATTGTACCTCTGAATATGGAACAGATATGATATTCTTCTCTTTATCTCTATGGTAGAACACACAAGGAGAAAGGAAAATATCCCAAGAATTTAGCATCTTTTTTCCCTGTTTATTGAATCATACTTTGCTGAATAAGAATAGAATCAACTTTGATTTTGCAGTTCACTTCACTAAATGTAAATTCTAATCAGGTGTACAATAAGCACAGACAAAAAACTAACTAAAACTTCATATTAAATGTTTTGTCTGTGTACTTCCGGAGTGATGAAAGGATCACTTGAGATAGTCTATATTACTGAATATTTCACTAGAAAGGTGAAAGAGTGCACTCTGAAGAGGCCCATGTCTGTCTTTGCCATCTAGATGAAAGAATCTAGAAACTAAAAGTACACTTACATAAAATTGCCATGCAGTTCTTGAGAATGATATGCAACAAGAAAGGGAAATACTACATAAATCTTCAGCACAAATGAACTAGAAACAAAGTATTTTAGTAAAGAAAACTTCTTCTACTGTTTATGTACAGATGTATCCTAATACGCTACAGGGAAGACATAATTGCCAAGAAATACAGAACCTTTACTTTTTTGTTTAATTCAAACTAATCTGAAGTACATAAAAACTGAAAGTCTGCTGATAATGATTCAAAGAATGAAACCTTGATACTAGTTGAAAATACTGAGAATATACAGTGAGGATATATATTGAATATACAGTTGCAGTTTAGTTGACCTGTTTTAAATATATAAGATCCCCTGAGATTTCTTTTTTTTTTTTTTTTTAAAGAACTAAGGAAAAAAAAAAATTACTGAAGGACAGTGAACAAATTTAGCCATTCAGTGTCTCATATGATTCAGTTATTAAAATACTATGAAATTCATATACTGGTTGACATTTTTTTTTTTTAAAGAATGCTGCCATCACAGGTGCAGACTTTTATCTCTGTGGTTTAAAATGGGCTAAATTACTTTTCCCACCAGAAAACATGTAAACATATTACTACTATATGGAGAAGATTATTTTTCTATTTACCCTAGAAAACATCATTGGTAGATGCCTAAAAATCTTTGGTCATGCATACCTTTGAAAGGCAAAATGTAGTGAATTGCACTTGTATTGTTCCAGTAAAAGAGAAAATAAGCAGAATAATAGAGCTACATAGTGAAATATGTAGCTCTCTCTCCTTCTTCTGTTTTACTTGGTTCCCCTCTCCCATTTTATCAGAATGGCTGTAAAAAAAACCTGTTGCTTTTAACAGAATATATTTCTCTGTAATTTTTTTAAAAGTGTTACTCAAGAGAAGTGCAAAAAATACAATAACAGACTATTCAAAATACATACAGTTAATTTACTTTAATAAGAATAAAGGTAAAGTGTATTTTAGACACAAACACACTGGAAGTTTCAATCCTTTTTCATGAGAATGTAAACAAATAAAATTGTTTTTATCATGATCTTCAAAATCATGGTTGAGAAAAAGGAATCATTAATTAAAAACAGTCAGTCCCCTAGCAATTTTTTATTATTTAAATCTAAAAATCCTAAAATTTTATTACTTAATAAATATGATTTTTCATCATGTAACTGATCTCTGAAAGCACAGTTTTTTCTCTAATCATGTGTGCATGAGAGTGACAGACCGTGATTACTTTCAGAATTTCTGTAACAAAGCTCCTTGAGAAAATATAAAATTCATTAAAGTTCTAAGAAAAAACCCCAACATATTGAAAACAGTATTTTTTGGTATTATTCTAGGACTTTAATAAAAATATTATGGTTATAGAAAAACATTAAAATGGTAGTCAGTATGAGTATATGAAAAGAAAAATCTTTGATCTCAATTGGTTTTCAATCTCAACTGATGAGGTTTACAAATTGCAAATACTTTCCTATTTCCTTAAAGGTGTATATAAAACTTTTTTAAAGAAGAACCATGTAGGCTAAAACAGAAATGTTGGCCTGATATCCCATAATTCATCACAGAAAATAGGTTTACTTTAAAATTATTATTATAAAGTTACACAATGTGTATACACAATATATACTCTCTTTAATATGAAAATCCTGTCTCCATTTTTTGATCTGAGGAAACAATGTGTGCAGAAAATTCTTTATACTACAGTGTATTTTCACATTGCCTGTATCATGCTGGATGTTTGAAAGGAGTAGTTAATGGAATGAAACTGATGAGCATGACTGTATCAATATCAAAGAAATTTGTAATTCTGTATGAAGCATGTGCAGCATGATACTTACTTTTCTTCTAGACTTAGAGACAAATATTTTCAACTCTGTGCCTCTTTCATTTAAATTCCCCTTTTATTGGGAGAAACTCTTATGTACAATTTTCTTAGCATATTCTATGTATCTGTACTTCAGGGAAATTATTTCACTCCTCTAAAACCTGGTAGTATTAAAAAACCAAATGAAATTATACCTTTCAGAACATACATTTTGGGAAAAAAAGAAAACTAAGAATGGCTGTATCAGGACAGCGATTTACAAGTGGAAAACAGAGTTGGACTTACTCTTCTGGAAGAGCTCTAACAGTTTGGCCTATTCTATACAGATTCTATTTGAAAATAAATAGTCACCTAGCAAAATGTATAGGTCTTCAAAAGTTACTGATGACTTCACAAAAAAACTCAACTACATAATAATTTCTAGCCACTTATACTCAACTTTCCTCTGCAGATGTTCGGTAGGACAAATAGTCTTTGCCATGCAGAAAGAACTCAAGTTAAAACAGTTATTTTCTCGCCAAATACTTCTGTGCAGCAACACCAGCTGATCTTGGCATGCTCATGTAGCTCAAGATAAAAACAAAGGGAAAGCATCAAAGGAGCTGAACTAGTAATGAGGAAGAATTAGTCTTGATCAACCCAAAGATTTTTTCATTGACTATTAATTGTCCTCCAGTTTTCAGCTTTGTTTGTTTACTAAATTGCAATTCTAGAAGTTGTTTATCCTTCAAAAATTATTTTTACAAAAGCTTTCCTACTTGAATGCTGAGTTTCACCTGAAGATATACCAGCAATTGAGGAAAATTCTTAAGAATCATAACTTTACCAAGTAGCAAGTTAGAGTGACAGAAGTATGACATCAACATAACTTCCTTTTCTACTTTGCATGATGTTAAAATTGGATAAACACAGTAACTACAAGTTTTCAGAAGTAAATATTGCAGAAATCAGTGCTTAAAACAAAACTAGCATTTATGAAACATGATAAATGAATACATGTAAGAACATATTGAAATACATATGCTTTTGTGAAAAAGGTGATTTATCTCATGTGTCTTCTGCTCTTGTAACCCTGAGACAAGTTACTTCACCAGATAATTCTTTATTCTGGATCAAGATATTAAAAAGAGAATATATCTATGATGTAAGTGTGTGTGTTACTTGCAGTGGAAGTGATCTGAAAACCATGTAAAACTCAGAGTAAGTATAGTGGTTAAAACTGGACTGAACTTTATAAAACAAAATTATACATTCATCACCTGCCAGTATGTTATCATTCTGCCCTTATTAATGCTACTAAATTTACTACATTAAATAACAGAGCAAGTAGTGTCTTCCTGCCACACACAAAAAACATCCTCGAGTTTTTGCTTCAAGTTAAACTACGGATTTTATCATTAAAGAGCTAAGGAAGAGAAGAGATTTGCTCACAGATTGTATTTTGCAGGTGAGGTCAGACAAAGGTCAATTACTTGCTGATATTTATACAATTGCTAAATCAGGTGCAGTTGCTTTTTTTTTTTTTCGACTTTTCAGGAAGAGGCACTGAGATGCAATAATATAACTGACAAACAGTAATGTGAACATGATCTGTTTTCATTCTGGCACTGATGCTGATCTTGTTATTATATTCCATAAAATATGTAAGGGATAATCTGTCTGTGCTAATCACCCTACAGATGCTGTGATAGTGTAATGTCACTCACTGCAGAGGGAGTCACATCACAGGAGACTTGTACCTCCTGAAAAATTAGAAGGCTGACTGCCAAACATTGTTTCAAGTGCATTGCCTAGCAGAGGGGTGGCTTTAATGACTCAGAAATGAACGAAGATAAAACTTTTTTGTGAAAAATGATAAACCTTCCCTGAAGACAGGTACATGGTATAGGCAAAGAAACAACAGGAGCTCCATATTACAAAACATGTAAATTGCCTTACAGAGATTTGTCAAAGTTTCTTGCTTTTTCCCCTTATTTGCAATATATAACAACTGTGTCATAAAGGATCTCTCAGCATCTAAATGCTAGAATTCTGAATTTTGAGAAGGCTGCTTGGTATCAGAAGTACAATCATATAGCAGCATATCATTTGATGTAAAAATGGAAAAACCCTAAAGATTGCAAAAAACTTTTCTCAATAACTTCCACATATTTATCTTCAGATCACACTGTGTCACACTACCATTGTCTCCCACAGTGTTACATGGCCTGTATTTCTGAATAAATTATTTTACCTGTGCATATATGTCTAATTCCTTGTTTTCCCACAGGGTTATATTAGCCAAACATGAAACTGGGTCATCTTAAAATAATTCTGTGTGGTGCTGTAGGGGTGCAGACTGTTTGACTTCTATTCACAAAAGCAAGATAATGTTTCTTACAGAAACATATGATAAACTGCTTGTATTTGCTTGCAGTTTAACTGTTCAAATGAATTAATCATATATTCTTCATTAACTCTGATACTGGTAATTATTTTTTAGGCAGAATGACAGGTAGAAAAGGAAATTAAAGTAGTGCATGCATCTAATATCATTTGTGGCAATGACCTAAACTGCTGATATTCTCCAATAACTGATTATTCCAATTTGTTCCAATCACTACAGCTAAACTGTTAACTGGTGCACTGCTGATCATATTTTTACATAGCAATTGTAAAGACATCAAATTTACTCTGATATTTCTAACACAAATTTTAGGGATACCACCAAGGACGCACCTAGTGGCAACTGGAGCACTGTATAAACAAGAATCAAAATGGAAAATGTCATAACTGTTAACCCCTGTGATATAAAAAGAAGATGCCAGTCTTATATGCCTGATCCCAACACTCCATTATATACATATGTATATACATCTATCGTCAAACATGAACAACTGTCTGAATATTTGTAATCAACAAATAGTGTTCCATTAATTTAGCATTTCTCTGGCTAAAATATTAACTGAGGGGAATTGCACTTTATGCAAAACATTATTAGTGGTTACTATGAATTGTATTCTAGTCGTTCTTTCATGTATTTCATTAGGTATTTAGAATCAAATTGTCCAATTAAAACTCAGGATAAAAACATTGTAGATGAATTAAAATAACAGCAATAGTAGAAAATATGTAAATAACAAACAATTACTTTAATAGGGGCCTTCTTAAAATTTATTTTTCAAGTGTAAAAATATTAATTCCCATCACGAAAGAAAAATCATTATGTATAGAAAACATGTTTATTTCCTCTTTCTGAAATGTTCTGTATATCATCAGAAAAAAGAAATGAAGATAGGAGTTCTGCTGTAAACCTAACCAAACCACTTATCTTCTTTCTTTATACAGGTTTTCTAGCTGAAACCACCATGAGTCAAAATTACAGAGTATCTGCAATTTAAGATGAGTTAGTAGAAGGAAAAGCTATTTAGAAACTTCTTAATATAATTCTTAAGTTCAACAGAAGTGGTAAAAGGTGGTAGAGTGGTAAAATATGTTCAAATAATTCTCACAGAAAGCATCCTTAAGGCTAATCACTTTTTATATGACTAAGACATTTGTAAGCCATCTGTTAAGTGCAGAAGTAATAGCCTGCTTTTCCAGTTTGCAGAAACGCTAAGATCTTAAACACAAAAAGCTAGGGAAATCTCCCAAAATACTAAAACTAAATAAACTGCATAAAATATGAATGCTTTTAACATACCAGTATCCCTTGTGTTATACTAGCCACAGTTTTAGTAGAAAACCTTCCATTCCATCATCTACTGAAGAAAATGGATAAATGAAAAATGAAATCTATGAGACTCTGACTTTGATGGTTAAGACACATACAGTTCATAAGATGAGCCCAGCAGGAATAACATACCTCTAAATATTTCCACAGAAATTTGGGTAATAAAAATAAAGAATCTGAACTAAGTTTAGCAAACGCATTATGTTCTCGCTGAAAGAAACAACAAGATGTTAAATTATGATTGACTCCTTTGGGCACGCAAAACTGGGTTGGATAGCAGTAAGCAAAAATAACCCTTCCACAGTTCAATTTCACATTTCTCCCTCTTAGGCAAAAAAACCCCAAACCAAAACCAAACAAAAAACTGGGCACTGACTCAGTCTTGGCATGTACAGTTCAATCTTCACAGTCCCACAGCCTTTGGGAGCAGGAAATATGGAGTCTTACAGTGACTGAGGGGAATTGCACTTTATACAAAACATTATTAGTGGTTACTATGAATTGTATTCTAGTTGTTTCATGTATTTCATTAGGTATTTAGAATCAAATTGTCCAATGAAGCTCAGGATTAAAAACACTGTAGATGAATTAAAATAACAGAAACAGTAGAAAATATGTAAATAACAAACAGTTACTGAGGAAGAGGATTTAAGTGGCTCTTCCAGTGTTGCATGTATACATTCATCCTTAGAACAAAGACAAAAGGGATCTGATGAACATACACAATATACACATCATCATAAGCATTATTCCATGTCTGCACAGTGTGACTGCATCACAGCTCTGCTATTGATTAGCCACAATTGGTTAAATTTTGCAGTTTAGAATATGTAAAGAAAATTAATACCTTCATTTTATGCGATAGAAAAATATGTTCTTAGGGTAAGTGGGGCATCTATGATGGCATAAAATCAGCCAAAAGAAAAAGCAGCATAAAGCAGAGCAAAGCACTTCTTCATGCTCGTATGATAGCTGAAATCACATAGATCTTTGTATTACAGCTTGCACAATAATATTATTCCCCCTTTTGTGGTCTTGAATTCAGGGATGCACTTACCTGAATGCATGAGAAAAGACTGGAAGTGTTTTCCTCCTATATGTCTCCAATTATCTGCTTGAATTTCAAGATTTCTGCAGTAAAGTGTCTGGCTTTTTCTGCCTCTCTTTCTCTAGCAGAATAATAGGAAGGAAAGTCAAGAGATCTGGATCCTGTTAAGTGTCATAACCTTTATGCAGGTTCTTTTAGAACTTGGCTGCTAAGCATCATTTTCAGGAGCAAAAATATGCACTGTTATCCAAATGAATTAGCTCCGTTGTGCTAGTTCTCACTTGGTTGTAGTGCAACCAGATGACAAGGTTTCAAATGTGTTAACTTGTGTGATAAAAAGTGTTGAAGAGAGTTTGCGTCCCAAATGAGCTAACAAAACAACTCTTGTTTTCGACAATATTTAACCCAAAAGATGGACTTTAACAATAGAAAAGTTTCCATATTTTCATATCAATCTGAGCAAGGACTCACTGTTTAAGTATATACATGTACATTATCCCAGGATCATTTTCTGCTAGTACTCAAAATCAAACGGTGGAATTGCTCACTGATATCTCAGTGGTAAAACACTGGTGAAGATTCTAACACTCGCTAATATATGCTCACATCAGATTATAAGGCCTATTTTTGAAAGTTACATTCTCACTTTTCATCTTTTATAAAATAAATAAGCATATCCCAGGGTTAGTTCATAAAGCCATGGCTGAAATACAGCATGTAATGAAGGAGAGACTTTACAATGTTGGAAATATTATCATAAACTGAAGCCATAAATCCTTGTAATGCCTGTGTATGCAAGATCTCAGCATCTATAAACAATCTCAGAATCAGTATTAAAATATGCTCAGAGAAGACGTAACTAGATAAAGTCTAAACCAGTTATATTGAAAGGTGAAACAATGACAAATAAATTACTAACCTGATTTGCTTTGTTTCAAACAAAACAGCTTTGACTCTTCTCAAGGGAAAAAAAATCTAGTAGTTATTGTTCGTATCAATGTATTTAGGAGGCTGGTGATTTTATCCTCCATATTTCAATTAATAGCTCAGAATTTTTTTGCAAAAGAAAAAAGCTAGTTGTCAAAGTTGCAAATGCATGTTAGAATTTAGTAAAAAAGCCTTCTCTGAAAGGAATATATGAGAGCTTTAATCTCTAAAACCCTTCTGATGTTGTTACTCAGGTCACGAGACTGCCTGATTGCATGATTATAAAAGAGGCGCTTCATGGCTTCCTATTCATGGTATCCCCATTCACTAGATAATTTAGGGTACTAATTTTTCACTATTGAATTTTGAACAATCAGTTTGGATAAAGAGAAATAAATAAAGTGTGCTTATTTTTTTGAGTAAACTGTTGGAAAAGCCCTGAAATCAAAGAATGATCACCAGTGGCCAGGCTTGCATTATTTATCCAAATAAAGGATTTAATGAAACCTGATTTTGTATCTGTTTATGTCCCGACAAGCTGTGTTGGTTTTTGTCTCCATCTCAGAACCATGTCATGATAGTATCTGGTACCCAATCCTACAATACCAGTCACAACTGGAGTTTCTTGTCACGTTTCTTAGATCATACAAAAAGGGAGGAAGGTAACAGGAAGCTGTGGGGTGACTGGACAAGAAGGATGCAGGACTGTGCCATGCTGCTCCCTTGGCCAGATGTACTGCTCTGCTTAGAGACCATTGGAGAAATTTCTGGAATTTCCAGCATTAAATATCTTTCACTGCTTATTCCACCATGTCCTAGGAAACACTAGTAAGTTAATACTGGAGGAATGTAACTTTCTGCTGTATTTGGTTGAAATTGGCATAGCTTGAAAATTATAGGGAGACAGGGAGATTGGAGAAAAAAGAATGAATGGCTAAGATTCCTTTCTACAAGGAATGACAAGAAAATCTTTAATGCTAGCAAAGTAATTGGCCTCCATGGTGAAACACGCTCATTCTGTGAGGTCACATGTGGCTATTAAACTACCTAAACAGTACCATTATAGTAATTAAGTGCTGAACATGTGACGCTACTGCCCCTTGAACACAGTCTATTTCCAATCTTACAGTGGCTGGGTAAATATATAAAATAATAAAATAAGCCAGTTCTTTATTGGAATGCATAACTTCCACAAACCTTTTCTTCCTGTCATCACCACAGTCATCTGATGCAAATAATATAAAATTAAACTTTATTTCATGTCACTATTACTAAATTTAATGGGTTTGCCTTTAATTACTCAGATAAATGAGCCTTTTCCCCCTTTTTTATGGTACTGGCCACAGAAGGACAAATATATTAATCTAACCAAAAATAATTGTCTGAGATATCTTTCGAAGATAAAAATAGGTTGTGGTGCATTACATTTCCATTAAAGACAGAATGGGAACAATGTGATATATTTAACGTTCTGAACATCTATAGCTGAGTTTAAGTTGAGTTGCAACTGAGCAAAATACAACTCCTAAGGTTGTATCTCCAAGCAGAATTTTAAGGAGATTAAATGAATCTTGATACATATATTTAGTTTTCTGTTATTTTGCCAATAAGTGTAGGAGCTAACACAGCACAGCTGGGGCAACTTCATTCCTTCTGTTATAATATATGAAAATTGAACTAAGAAATTCACTTATATGAGACACCATCTATTGTTTTATCTTAACTTCATTGGGAAACATGCATCATATACCTTAAATTGCCTGTGTACTGTTCATGTATTTTCAAATAAAATTAAAATAACTCAGTTTTTCATTAATGTATAATAAATTCTCCCATTTCAAGCAAATAAACTAAAATAAAGAAGGGAGTTAAAAATTGTTTTCCCAGTGCTGATGTCCAGTGGTACCAGCTGGCTTCAGACTCAGTTTTTAGCAAAAAATTCCTATTTCAGCTACTGTATCTTATAAGGAGTGATTTTTTTTTTTTTTTTAACTGGTTTTACGAAGCAGCACAAACTAACTATAGAATAAGTAAGAATTAGGCCAACCTCTATTTATAGACAGTTTTCTTTGTGAAGATGCTTTTTACCCTTTCAACAGCTCCTTCACACCATTCCAATTTCAGCTAAACAGCTAAAATATCTGTGATTTTTTTTTCTTCAAGTTTATGTATTTTATTCCTGTGACATTTGCAAGAATTAATTGCTGATGACATCATTCTCATCTCTTGGAATAATAAAACTATCAAGAACAGACCTTTGAACTTACAGGCACAATATTGTAAGCAAGAACAGGGACAGACAGACTTGCTCTCATCGCTAGTTACGGAAATATTCTTTTGTCTATGGTTATATCTTTGAAAAACAGAAAACAGTTTTTCATATGACAGCTGTATAGCCATAATTGCTAACAATCACATTTCAAACAAGAATTGTGCTATCTCTGCATACCAATCCCTGTGAAAGTTACCTTTGCTATGTTGACTGAGCAATAGATTGTATTTTGTAAAGATGCTCACAAACCAGAGTTATATTCCTCTTCAACAGAAATAAATATTGTTTTATTTCACTATCTTGGTAGAAAAAAAAGAAAATAAACACCCAACTTTCATAGAACTTGAAACAAAATTGATGATAAATTTGATGAATGTATATTAAAAAGAAAAAAGGGAAAAAATGAAATTTAAAAAAAAATCTGCTGTAGAAAGCCAGTGACAAGTTTTTACAGAGATGATACAAAAAGTGTTCTCTAGAGTTTATGTCTGTTGTAGAAGAAATTTCAGCCATAAGTGACGTTTTCAGAACAACAAATCAATGAAGAATGCCATGTGCAAACTTTAATGAGGGTAATATAAAGAAGTTCTACATTCAGATTTCTTCAAGAAAGCATGGCACCTTATGCCAGTTTTCTCCTCAAAACTGTTGAGATCCTTTACCAAAAACTGTAGACGGAAACATTCATGCTACAAATGTGGTCCTGTGTTTTGACAGTGCTGAGGCATTAATTTGACAGACAGAAGACCAAAAGCAAAAGTTTTACAAGATGAGTAAAACCTGCAAAAAATTCCCAAAGGCAAACAGTATATGCATTAACATGAATGCTACATCTACATTTGAAAAGATTTCAAGGTCAAAATAAAGATGTTTAGATAAATGTAAAAAGTGAAATACTGCAACTATTCTATACAAACTCTCTAAAAGAAATCTTTATATGTAATTTTTTACTGTCTTGGCTATTGGAGGTCTTTAGACCCTAAGGTAGGGAAACCTCTTGGATTATAGTAGGGCAAAACAGAGAAAGGGAATTTTGCCAGAATAAACACAGCAGCTGGTGGAAATTATGGTTAATTTTCCAGTCTGAGAGAAAAGAAAAAGGAAAGAGGAAATATTAAGAAATTAATGGAGAAAAAACACTGTCAAATTAGGCAAAGAAATCGACTTTCTATTCCAATAATAGAGTCTTTCTTGATTATCAATTACATGCTTACGCATGCAATTTTAAAACCTAATGTGAAGCTCATACAGTCTTCAAAGACAGCAAAGTTGCATTGTTTCAGTTATGTGAAATTTCACCATTCCTTTAAACATTGAAAACATTTTTTTAAAAGTTGATGAAATAGGTTTATGCCTATATCTTAGAGCATCTTACTAAATAAGGAGGAACTTTAACATGTTACTGATAAAACATGTGTACTGTAAAAAGTGCTTAAATCAACAGCACATGTAACACCAATAACTGCTATGTAAGATCTTGAAGTATATATCTCCTTGTTCCCAGGTTTTTGTGAAAATTCTTACATCATTAGTTCTGCATAAACTTCAAAATCTTAAGATACTTCAACATTTCAAAACCTTGCATGTCAATGAATAGACCTCTAGAAATTATTTAAATAAAAAAATAAAAACAGTATCAAAATAGTCACCGAAATTTTTCAATGCAATCTCCCTGTTTCTCAAAAAGACAAACCATTAATGTCTTCAAGATTTTGTTGAAGACAGATGCCTGGACACGTGTTTGGGAATCTTTACTAATAAAGTCCTGTACCAAGACACTCAAGAATTCAAGATGGTAGATGAGAAGAAATATTTTGTAGATGTCTAGAAAAAACCCTCAGACTGTATTTTGATTTCACACTACTTCTTTTGGACAAGACTGATGTATTTTCTTGTCCCAAGCCAGGCATCCCAGTACCTGCCTTGGTGTACAGAGTTTCCTGCTGCAGATCAGATTACGGCTTTTAAAGGATCAAATGCAGTCAGATGTCACAGATGAACTTTTAATCAAAAGCAGTTGTTCAGTGTATACTGATAAAGGCAGAGTGATTTGAAATGTAAAAGAAGCACACTGTTCCAACTACCATGCTCCAGCGGTGCAGAGTGCAACATAACTATAACATCAGAAAACATTTCTCCTTCAGGTTTTCAGTACTTCAGTTCACCTGGAATATCCATGAATAAACTTATCCTTGCTTTCACCCTGTACATCATTCCTGTCACTGCAGGCAGTGAACCTCTACAACCTCTTGCCCTAAGAACTAGACAAGAGCACCAGTACATTTAAAGAGACTGGAAATTGATGGACTAAAGGTCTGTAAATAGAATAACCAGAGATATTCTTCCAACAATGCTAATGAAATCCTGTGGCTGTTGTGGAACTACAAAGTGTATGGACTGCAAATACTGATTAGGCACTTTCTGAAAAGCATCTCCTTCTGCTGTGGTCAGACATAGACGTTGGTCAGATAAAGAGGTGGGTCAGACATAACAAAAGCTTTATTGCATTTATAAGATAAAATACATCCAAAAATGTAAAAAAAAAAAAAAA
>VZRN01003459.1:2008795-2049190 GCA_013397935.1 Dasyornis broadbenti | reverse complement strand
TTTTAGTAAAGTGTGCTTATTTTCCCAACAAATTATTACAATTTTATCCTGGAATACTATGTAGAAAGAAGAAATAAGATAGGTTCACTTAATGTAGATTTCTTTCAGGTTCTTTCCAAGATTCAGAGATTATGTCAATAAGAGTTATATGGCACTAGAGTGTGTTAAGATGTGAATGGGATTATTTTTAATATAGATCATTAGGTCTCATGATTGCTTAATTGAACAGCACTTACTACTAAAAAAAATCCACCTTAAATAGCTCTGGAGACTCTGAAAAATCCTACCCTCTATGTATGACCTGATTTTGTAATTTATCAGTCACTCTCCCAGCTGTTTTCGCCTCTAGAAGCTTCCCCTTTCATTAAGGAACTAAATTTCAAGCATCTAGACTCATGCTAGCAAAAATTGGTGAAACAATTCCATACTTTTTTGCCAAGACCTAGGGTCCACGGAGTCACCGTGGTTCAGAATCAGAAGATGAAATTCGGAGCACCTCCTTCACACTGCTTAAGACTTCTTGTATAAAAAGAGATATGATAAAAAAGCCAGACCTTTTAACTACGTGAACTGAAATGCACAGCTCATTTCCACAGGATAGTATGCAGTTTACAGTGAAAAATAAAAGACACTAGTGTGCATGAAGACAGTATTTTGTAACACCACCAATATCTAAAAAATTTCCATATTTGAAGTACATCCACTTCCCAACTTCAATACTGTGAAAATTAATAGCATTAAAAGCCTAGCTTTCAAAGCAACGTTGGAAACCATGTTAAAGTTCCAAACACAATAGCTAGAAATTAGGAGTGTAATTTCTAAATTCTAAAATCAAAACCTATTTTAAAAGAAGTAACCCAATTATTATACATAGAATACCATCAGAGTTAAAACTTAAACCGAAAAGAATTTAGGAGGAAAGTAATCCAATGTGAGTATAGTACACATAATTCCAATTTTCAAAATGTCCTCCTTAAAATGTCATATAATCCTTTGAATATCTCCTCACTTGGGCTTAACTTGAAGATCCTGAGCAGCACCGGGTCACTGTCCACCTAAAACCCATCAACAAAAGCAGGACTGAGATAGAGAATAAAAATTAATGTGTTCAATTATTTTGAAAGACTAAAAATAATACATATTCCAGTCAAAATAATAAGCAATTTTGAGAACATAGCAAATCTGAAAGGAATTCCATCTATAAATGATATTCTGAACTTCCCTGGTAGTAAAAGTCATTTCAGTCTGTATGTAACTGTCAAAATCGGACATTATAAACAAAAGGAAATTATTTGTAAAGCAGACCTTAGGTTAAAAAATACAAATTTTTTATTTCTGAAATTTAATGTCTTGCTGATCATCACCCAAAAGCTTCAGAATTCAGAATTACAAACAGGCTCAAAATTCTCTTGTCTAGGCATTGAGTGGACAAATTGGTAAACATGCACTAAGAGAATAGTTCTAGGGCTTTTTGCAGATATGTGCAAATGTCTCCTCATTAGCTTTCAGAGAACTGTGCTATGCTAAAGAATATGCATGTGGGCTACCCATTAATTTCAGCTTTTGTAATTTTCTTTTTTTTTTTCTTTTGAAAGAAACAACTCTTTCAAGTCATATCTGTTTCTACTCTTTCCCTTTGGTTGAGCCTTACTCTTATAGAGAAAGGCAAATGCATCAACTCATTTTGAAAGTGCTATATACATTTAGAGTTTTTTACAGTCTCTCCCAAGTAGTCTACTAATATAATGAAATATCTAGTAATAAGATTTAAACATACCCTGGAAAAGAAATTTTAAAAATGGTCAGAATGAATTCATGTTTATTCATATCCTGAAATATATGTAAGCAAAAATAAACAGCAGGCAGCCAGAATGCCACTGAAGACTGCAAAATTGGTGAGGACACTCTGCTTTCAGACAATTTCACCCCACCTTGCACACTGAAACTGACAAAATCCTGGAACAATTCAGTATGAGTTGTGCCAAAATTTCTGGACATGAACTATATTTTAGATATTTAAATTCTAAAACTCTTTTCTTGATAAAAAAAAAAAGCTATTGGTTAGTTTAATCACACTTACACTAAGGAAAAAGAATTATTATTACAGCACTCATACACCACACTGGAATTCCATTTTCTTGTTATCTAATTAAATGTTTGTCTATTTTACAGTACTTTTAAAACTACTGTTGGAGTCTGTGGACAATACAGTGACAAATGTTGGTGTTAGATCAGAAATGTTGGTCTCAGGGAAAACAAACAAGCAAAAGAAAAACCAAAAAAAGCAGCCAAACTAACCACACAAAACCTCTTCTAAGCCTCTGAAATCAGGCATAAATATTGTATGTATTTATAGATAAATGCCAGTGATGAACCTCTTTGAATATAATGAATTGGAAAATTAGAAATACTGACGGCCACAGAATATAGGTAAGTTTCAAACTTTTTTCCAATCATTTCATTGCAAAGAAAACTTTTCTATTGAGGCAGTTTTTCCATGTCCTTTCAGTAGAGAAGATTCATAGGATACAGGTATCTGTTTATGGGCAAATAACTCCCTTATGAGGGAGTCTTTGAAACAATATTTTTACCCTAAGGTGGCTAAAAGTGCACAAATGTACTAGTAATTGCAATGGAAAGCACCCTAAGTGAGCTGAAAGAAGAACACATATCTGGTTTTTATTAGCAAATCAAATATATAGGCCAGATTAACCCATTTGAAGATTTATTTTTCTTTAGTGAGAATATTGTCCTGCAGTGAAGTTCAAATATTTTCATTTCACTTTATATTTTGAAAGAGTATTGAGTCACACTACTAGTTACACTGAATCACATTATTGCCTGAGATCAATAACAACCAACCCAACTCCTGTTGCATTTTAATAAAATATAATGTATTACTGAAAGTACAGCTGAAATGTATACTACATAGTATTCATTTTATGACAGGAATAACTGAAGGATGCTTGCTGGTGACAGTGCTCTTTGGCCAGCAATGTATTTCAAACTCTTGATTGTTGAGATGCCTTACCAAATGTAAAACCCACTTTTACATTGCTGAGGTAATTCCTTTACAGCTTCAAATACTGCTGAAAGTACTCATCACTGCTCTTATTAAGTGATCATTGACACCTACATAGGTTCATAAGATTTTTTCATGACCATAAACCTTGGCTGGATGGTCACTGCAAATTGTGGTACAATTAAGTAGATGCCAACTTGCTTGCTGATATGTCTACAGTCCCACCTACAATTTTCCTGTATATTATAAATCTTAATGAGTCTCTCATAATTCTTTGATTGCTTTTTCATTATCTTGTACAAGTCTCTGGAAAGTCTGTTTCCTTACCCTGATAACACATGTGACTTGTAATGATAGATTCTTGCAGCAATAAAGCATTTTATTTTTTAGTGTCCTACATTTCCACAAGTATGTTATTTCAGACTTCAAGGGTGAGTGGAATGTAACAAATTTCTGCCTTGAAGAATACAAAATAAAAGAACATATCATTAAAATATGAACCATGAAATAATAATACAACCACAGTTTTAATACTTGCCTGCTATCTGACTCCAGCTTGCTTTTCTACCCTCATTTTCTACACATACAGTCAATTGTACCTCATTTGTTTTATGCCATTCAGCTTAGGATAGTGAACCTTTTCTGTATCTGTGGTAAGAAAATTGTCATAAATCCTGCACTCTGTTCCCCAAGGACATGTCTACGCTCTTCAAAATACTATAGATAGTTCACAGAAATCTAAAGAGAACACAACAAACAGAAGTTAATGTTTCCCTGATAGATTCATTGTATCTACTTAACTGCAATTTAATCCAGAACTCATGAGGGAATAAATAAATTATAGAGAACAGGGGCAGCAGGCTCTATGTTGCATTACAGATTAAATTTATTTTTTAAATGCTGCCTTGTGCACTGTCTGGTACATTCAGTTGCAAAAATCCATCCTCAGAATGTTTAAATACATTTCACTTGGAAATACTCTGAGTTTTACATTAGTTTCTTGACATAAGAGTGGCTCAGCTTTTCAACTGGAGTGGAGTATATATCCTCTTATGACAGCACTAAAAGGCTGTTCTGTCTTTTCCCCAGTAAGTGCTGCGTTCAACAGGGGTCCAAAAATACAGTAACGATCTGAAATGTTTTATGTGCTGCTATCCTCTAGTTAGGCAAACGACTGCATTTTGTATGGACTGGGTCAGCTTCAGAAGAGGTAGATGATTGCCCACAGAAAATCAAAAGTGCTTATATTAGAATTTAACTTGTTCTGTGGTATCTTTATTGGACTGGGGAAATAGAACAGAGAGAAGCCATTTGAGTGCTGAAAACACAAATAGAGGGTAAAATAAACCGAAACAATTAAGAACCCTGATAGAATGATCTGATATTGGGCCTCACTATGACCACTCTTTAGCGACACAGTGAAAAAATGCTAATAAAATTCAGTCAGTACACACCAAAAAAAGATCTGGGAGAAGTAAATGAAAGCGTACATCCATAGTCATAGATTTTATGGGGTATATAATAACACAGAGAGGATTTTAGCAACAACTTTTGAAAGCAAGCACTGTGTTAGGTGATGGCAGACCAAATGCATGACAATTTTATTGTATTCGGAATTGAATATTGTACTCTTTACTACTGTACAAAATACAGCAGAATGAAAAGGTGGCAGGTGTTATCAAAGCTACTAAAGAACTTTTGAGTAAGGAGACATTCTTTGATATAGCCCTCATACAAAAATTCCCTTAGAGATTTCTGCTATTATTCATCTTAAAAAATATGAAACAGAAGGGTGATGTGAAAAAAATGTATTTAATTTCTGAGTAGAAATGAGAGATAATAAGTGAATAATTATTGACTATAATTTGTTACTCCTGAAATGAAGGCGTTCAATAAAGTTATGACACAATGTACCAGTATAGCAGCAAAGCTGAGGAAGGCTCTTCAGGTAATGAAATTGCAGACTTTTTATCCTGTGTTCATGTAAAGATTAAATAGATGAAGATGCCACAGCAGTTGTTAAATAGGATAGTATAGAAGAAACTGACGGTTTACAAAGTCCTCACATTGATAACACCTAACATAGTGTGCCACTCTATATTTGCCTCATTTCTTGTACCTTTTAACCTAAGTGTCTTTCATTTGCAACAGTGAACGATAGGTTTCTGTCATAAATGTAATTGAGAACTGCTGAGGATTCACCATTTTCATGTTCAATGCTATTTGACCCTACACAGAACAAAGGAATTTGAACTAGAAAGATAAGAGAACCGGATTAAACCCTTAGACAAAACTGGCTGCTCATATAACCCAGAAAATGCAAGGGGTGAGTTAGTAATCTAAGATAAATGAGGATTTTAGGGCTTTTACACTGATAAGATTGCTGGAAAAAAAATATGTAATTTCAGGTGTTTCAAACACCCTAAAAGAGACACCTCCTGCTGTATCCCAGTCATCTGCAAATGGAACAGAATAATCGCTGTTTCAGTGTGTTTTTGTGAGATCTTATACTCTTTGCAAGTTTCCTCAAGAGAATTTAAGAGGGTCTAATTTTGAAAAAAAAATATAAAAAGCAAACAACTGAATAGCAGTAAGAAAATTACTCTCAGACTGCTTACAGATGCTCTCCTAAATCTTGTTTTCTTCTGCCTTACATTATCTTCCATTTCTTCTCTGCAGTGAAGAAAAAAAAAAAGAAAAAGTACTGTCCAAGATACATCACACTCAGGACAAAAAAACCAAAATTTAATGGCTCTGTGGTTTGTAATTTTTTTTGCTTGCAGCTATTGTTCTATTTCCTGTTGACACTGCATTTTAAATGCTCTAATGATGCAATTGTTCTTGAAAACTGCAGAAAAACAGACACCATGAACAGCTAATTGGTGCCTGTGATGAAGCTAGAAACACATCTTGAACTTTTCTGTTGCTGTTGTTAAAAAATGAGTGAGAGGATTTTGTTGCTATTAGGCCATATGTAATGCTCGGTAGCTGGCAAGTTTTCACTCCCGTTAACTTAATTAATGTCTGTAATATACCTGTCACTCATCAAGCATACTGCATAGTCATAGCACTATAGATCCTGTTATGTATCATTCAATTTTGTATGCCCTGAGGGCAACTCAGTTTTGGGATTCCGCACAGTTTTCTGCCAAGTTTGCTCTCAGGTTCATTGCCATTCGAAATGTATCATAACAAAATACAGCTCTGTTATCAAAGTCTTTCTCCTCTCTGCCAGTTCTGTATTTTCCTGGCTGCTTGGTTCCTTGTGAAAATGGGTATGTAATCACCTTCTGCAGCTGTGCAGCCTGTTAGATTCTTTCCACCTTTCCAGGGTTTCTTTGATAAATGTAATGAAAATAGTTCCATTTACGTTATCATTGTGGTGCTATCATCTCAATCATCTACTGTGCACTATAGATTTATACATAACTAAACCCTTAGGTTTTCTCCTTCCCTTTCTCTTATGAGTTTTATTAGAAATGAATGTATGTAGTCAGTTAATACTGAGCTCTTATTTTCAGCTGAGAGTCTGCAGGATTAAATATCCTTCACACCCATCTGACCCATGGTTTTATTATATTACATATAATTTCTTCAGTGTTTAGCAAACCTTTCCTCTTACCTACCTATACTCCTTCTCCATTCTCCCTATCCTTCATAGGTTTCCCATGCATAAAAGGAGGGGAGGATTTCCATTCCTATGAGTTTCCTAACTCTGTATCTGCTTTTTTAATTGTTACAGCCCACTTCAAAATTATGTTCTGATTTTTTAGCTAAGAACTAGAATTTTAGTTTAGACACTTTTGTTTAAGAGTTACTGGTATAACCCAGAAGTTTAAATTTCCATTAGAAGACTACAAAGAGATGAAGCTGTTCAAATGTCAAACAGCTACTTTGTTCTAGCTTTTTATGATATAAAGTATGAGAGTATATATATCACGTAACCGCCTTATTAAATTTGGTTCAGGACAGATAAAATTTTTTTTTGTGTCTAACCAATTTTAAGAATTATTTGGAAATCCTATTATATATTTTAATTTAAAAATTAATGGTTTAATAGCATATGTGATTTAATTAACTGTACATCTGCATAAGAATGCACAACACTGCTTTAAATATATATCTTAAAGCGTATTAAAAGAAAAGTACAAATAGAAGGATTTAGTTTTAAAGTACTTAAAAAAAATCGAACAGACTATGCTATTGTGCATCTTGATGTCAAAATATCCACATAACACCAAACGATTCTATTTAGCATCTTCAAAATTTAACAAATGAGGCCAGAATTCCTTCTCCTGTAGCATTATGACTTTTGCAGAGTGTTCAGGAATGCACCCCAGGGAAGAAAGATGTTAGATTCAATGTCTGCTGCTTTGATGGTTGCCCTGACCTATCAAGAATAAAGTAGTCTTCCACATCTTTATTTTATGACTTTTTTATGGACTTAATAAAGAACAAGTATTCTGTCCTGGGGAGATATTTAATGGCCTATTTCACTTCAAGAGATGTACCTGATGCCTCCTTGGGATGAAGAAGATTCAGAGAGATAAAAGACAAAAAATAGCATTAAACGGAACCTGGAGTTATTCTTGGGGACAATGGGAAGGTTTCATGACAAGTTTTTTGAAGGTAAGTGATAGAAAGGGCTGTACATATGAAAGATGCACCCAGGGAGGGAAATTAGGGTGACATTCCTCCATTCTGAAGCTGCCTAAAGAGGTCAATAACATTGTTTTATCACTCGAGAACGGCTGCTTTGCCTAGTTTAAAAATTTGTGCTTTCAAATACCTTCTGATCTTTCAAGCAAAGCGTTACACAAGGATCTATCTTTTCCTCAGAGGCTTTATGCAAATCTTTCACATTTGGACAAGTGCAAATGCAGAAAAAGTGTGTGTGAGAAAGCCCAGGTCTAAATTTGACACCTTAAACAAAAATTACATATTCTAGATATCCAACTTTTCTTCATAGGCTGCATTTTTAAGGAATCAGTATTTGTAGATTTCAGGTAGAAAAAATTATTTGTACTTTCAAAAGCAAGAAAAATTAAATTTCCTGTACAGAATAACAACTAAAAAAAAGGAACAGATTAAGACATTAAGAAAGACAATACAGCACATCAAAATTGATGTAATTTGGTCCTGTCATTATTTCAGTTTATTCAGAGGAATTTTAATTTAGAATTTTTATTATGCAATTAATAGATTTATTTTTAGATGACAGTTCATAATACTAGAAACAACGCATGATGCTAACAACAGATTTTTCCTTTTGAATATTGTCTTCTACTATAGGAAAGAGAAATTCTTGGTGTAATAAAACTACCTTTGTCTCAAGGAAACATGCAGCTGCTTACATATGCACACGCGCTTCTACAGATATATAAGGAAGTACATATATGTGCATAAATACAAGTAATTCACAAAAGGAAAATATTTATGGCTGCAGAAGAAAGAAAAAAGTCTGTCTTATAAATACCTTGAATTGTTAGAAGCATTAAAACAGTCGCAATTCAAATTTAAAAACTAAATGGATGTTTTACCTGGCTAGACATTGTAATGCTGTTTGCCAACATCACAAACACTGAGTAACCTTCAGTCTGAATACCTACATTTTAATCCACTGAAGGTACACAGAATTCACATTTTGATGCAGGCAAAAGGTCTAGGGCAGCACAGCAACATCATTTCAGCTATTATAATTATCTTTTGTATTAAA
This sequence comes from Dasyornis broadbenti, assembly GCA_013397935.1. NCBI lineage: Eukaryota > Metazoa > Chordata > Aves > Passeriformes > Dasyornithidae > Dasyornis > Dasyornis broadbenti. The sequence goes on along the minus strand of VZRN01003459.1, from coordinate 2,040,452 downwards.
ATCTCATGCAGTCCACTAGAACAACACAATAGTGCTACACAGAAACAAACACTGAACATTATATACCTTTTTCTCACTGAATATCATATACCTTTCCAACCTCCTGTTTAGAAATATACTTAATTTGATTGCTATTAAGTTTATAGTCTATCTTTCACAGAAAATTGAAATTTCACATCACATCACAAAACAGCCAAACCTGTCATTGAAAACATTGAAACATTTATTTAGTAAGGAGATTAAAATACTGAAATATGCAATATGTAGCAGTATAAAAAGACTTCATTATTTGCCTTCTACTTTTATGATGTTTAAATATGAAATTTCAAATATTAATTGTTGACCTCAACATGATGAAGACATAAGCATTTATGTTGTCAGGAAAAACCACACTAACATGAAGAGTGCAATCACTGACTGCATTCATTATATTTTATTATTACCGTATTGTATTGTGTTATATTGTAAGATATGATACATCATAGGATCAAAGAATCATATAATGCTTTGGGTTGGAAGGGACTTTAAAGATTATCTCTTTCCAAACCCCTGCAATGGGCAGGGACATCTCCCAACAGAACAGGTTGCTCAGAGCTCTACCCAGCCTGTGGTTCTGTGTGCAATGCCTCCAGGGATGGGGCATCCACAACCTCTCTGGGCAACTTGTTCCAGTGACTATCCATTCTTACAGCAAAGAATGCCTTTATATCTGCTCTAAACCTACCTTCTTTCAGTTTGAATCCATTCCCACCCTGTTCTGCCACTACAGCCCCTTGTAAAATGTCCCTCTGTCTTGTACGTTCCCTTCAGGTACGAAACTCTGCAATTAAGTCACCCCAAAGCCTTCTCTTTTCCATGCTAAACAATCCTAATTCTCTCAGCCTTTCCTCATAGGAAATTCTCCATCTCTCTAATCATCTTGATGGAGAGGTGGCCCTCCTCTGAACTTGTTCCATCAAGACTAAGTATTACTTCTGCTGGGGACTCCAGAGCTGGATGAAGTACTCCAGGTGGGGTCTCACCAGAGCAAAGCAGAGGGGCAGAATCCCCTCCCTGGCTGTGCTGCCCACACTGCTTTGGATGCAGCCCAGGACACGTTTGGCTTTCTGGGCTGTGAGTGCTCATGGATGGGTCATGTCCAGCCTCTCACCCACCAGCATCCCCAAGTCCTTCTCATCAGGGCTGCTCTGATCTGTTCATCCCCAGCCTACGTCGGTACCAGGGATTGCCCCAACTGAGGTGCAGCACCAGCACTTGGTCGTGTTGAACCTTGTGAGGTTCCCATTGGCCCACTTCTCGAGCTCATCAGGTCCCTCTGGATGGCATCCAATCCTTCAGGTGCATCAACTGCATCACTCAGCTTGTTGTCATCTGCAAGTTTGCTGAGAATGCACTCAATCCCTTGTATCATTAGTATAATGATCCTAAATAGATCATTGGTATGTATCTTTTTAAAACTTTGTTAAAAATGTTTTTTAAAATATGACAAAACATTTTGCATATTATTGAAAGAACTGTATGTTAAAATATACAAATGTAACAGTTAATAAGTGGTGAAAGATTTCATGTATTCTAAGCAGGTAACAATATTCCTTACATTCTGGATCAGAAACATGCTGGTGCTCAATTTATATTCAGTCCACTCTAACATATTAGGATTTTTTTTATAGTATTCTCATTATTTGAACGTTGTTGGTTCTGTAGCTAAACAATTGTGAACAAAGACTTTGTTCCACAAAAGGAGAGATACTTTTCTGAAATTTCAGAATTGCTTTGAATAGATTAGAGAAGGACACAATTCACTAACTACAGAAAGCAAAAAATAAGACAGAAAACAGCACCAATCAGAGAACTTAGATGATTATTTTTAAAAAGGAGAAAATATCTTAAAATCACCTTTTGAAAAAGGTGTTCTAAAACCATAATAATTTAAAATAATCAATGTAAAACAAAAATAAATGGAATAACATACATTTCTAATCCTATTTCCATGTCACAGTAATAATTATATTTAAATATATGTAAAATCCAGTATTAAAATATGAACAGACTCATGGTATCTAAATTTCATATACACAAATGTGATATAAACTACTCTTAAAAATTATCCATAAAGACCTACATATAAACACTTTATTTCCTCTTGTTGATCACAGACAACTCAGGTCACTTACTGATAAATGTAAAAATAGCCATTTATAAAGATTTAAAATGTTTCACTTAGTATATGTCGGAATGTCAAAATTTGTGGGTGGGATAAAGGACATAATCTATAGGTTTGACCACATCAGTCTGCTTTCCAAACTACAAAAGCAAAGCAAAAACCATTAAGAGTATTTCAGTTCTTTGAAGAGATGGAAGTAAAGCAATAGAATCAACAAGAAAAGAAAGAAATATACTGTTGCAGATATTTTGTTTTTAACTGCAAATGTTGACATAGTTGGATATGGATTCCATTTTACAGAAAAGTATACAACTACAAGTGTTTTTTTTTCCCAACAACAATTCCATTTGTGGATAACAAAAGACAATTCTAGATACATATTGTCAGGGATAATTGATGCACAAATTTCAGAAATTTTTTCTCCTTAAATCAGTATTATCTTTTTATCAACTCTGATGTAGAATTACATTGTTGGAGGTTGCTTTAGACTTCATTATGAAAAGGAAACAACTGTGAAAGTTTTGACACCAGGTCTTATTTTTTTTTTCCTTTTTCTTAAAAGAAATTACTTCTTTTTGTATTTGTGCTTCCCATAGACACTCTCAGAGATTTCAGAGGATTAAGGAATAAAACTAACTTTCAGATACATTTCAATCTATCCTATGAATTTCATTATGAGTATTTCACTGCAAAGGACAAAGACATCCTCAAATATACATGGCACTTGCTCCTATAATGAGGCCTTATCTTAGTTTACCACTCATTTTTCTTCCAAAGGGCTAACATTTAATTGCAAAGAATTAAATTGCTCCTACTAATAAACACAAGTTTCTTGCTCAGTCCAGGAAGATGACACCTGTCTATCCTGATTTGACTGGAGGAGCTAAATTAACCTTTATTATAAATATTTTCCGGAGGATAATTTTATCAGTTTTATGTGACCATTTCATGGACACTGAATTTGGAAATTTTACACTTGCATATGAATGCCTTGCACCATTTAATCAGGGAGTATAACATAATGCAATTTGTATGGGTAATCAAAGCCATATGAATATTCATGACTAATTAATATACTTTTAAAAACTTTTATTGTCTTCTCATATATAATCCAACAGGCAAGACAACTCATCACGTATGTGCTCTAAACGTAATTGGATAACACATTTTGAATAAATAATTTTAAAAGAAGCTTGCAAAGTCTATGTAAACAGTAGCACTGTTTTGGACTCATAGACCTTCCACTATATTAAATGTATTTTGAAATAAATTTATATGAGGTGATTGTTATACCTTGTTCTATTCATTCCAGACTATTTCACTTTTGCTATGAGCATCTGAATACCACTCAAAGTAAGAAACGATGTGAATTACCAGCTGGTATACATAGCTTTTTGCTAACAGACATGCAAAATGAAAGTTACCACAGGTTTTGTGTCCTCTAGTTATGTATACCTTTCCCATTTTAAAACAAACAAGCAAAAATCCCAAATTAAAGTTTGTCTAGTTCATCTGAGTACTAAAACTGGGAAAAGTTCCATCTGCCTGCTCAAGTGACTGCTTTCTTTTTTTACCTAATCTACAAGCCACTGTGTGGCTTCCCAGCAAACCTAGAAATCCTATGTTTTCCAAAAATTATTTTCTCATTTTGATAGTTTACCAAACTCCCACTCCACTACCTTTCCTGTGATTAACTTTGCCTTTCTGGCTCTCATATGCTGTAAAGTGTTGAATACAGACTAAATAAAAAGGGCTTCAACATACACAGTGCATGTATATGGACTACCAGCATTTCAGAACTGTAGATCGCTTTTAATGGTTTTGGCATGTATTTCTACACTACCACCCAAGTTCAAATGTAACTATAGTCTCAAGAAAAAAATGTATAAATAATATTAATGTTTTCTGCTATAAATTAGTAGTAATAAATTAAAATAGGAAACAAAGGACATACCAACAATAGTTGGGTACTAGCAGTTGTAATACCATCTTAACTATGGCTTTTACCAGATTTGCAATGGAAAATTTTAAATAAGTTAAAGTATAATTTGGAGAAGTTACTAAGGTATGTGCCTTTAACCCTGAAACAGACAAAACTTACAATAATATAAAATGGCTATTCAAGATCTTAAATTTACACACTCAGAAAGAGGGTGTTAAACTAGGCATATCTTCATGTAAATTGCATAGAGCCATGAAAAAGTGTCAGAAATTATTATCTCTCATAACCCGAGATGATGTTGGAACTGAAAAATTGTCTGTTTGCTTTATTTACCAAGTAATCTTTAGAATCACAGAATCTTGGAATAGTTTGGGTTGGAAAGGACCTTAAAGATCATCTTGTTCCAAGCCCCTCCACCACAGACAGGTGCCATTCACTAGAACAAGTTGCTAACAGGCCCATCTATCCTCGCCTTGAAAATTTTCAAGAATCGGGGAACCACAATTTCTCTGGGCAAAATGTTCCAGTGCCTCACCACCCTCACAGCAGAAAATGTCTTCTTAACATCTTATCTGAAGCTATCACCTTTCAGTTTAAAACCATTAATTCTTGTCCTATCACTACAGATCCATGCAAAATAAGTCCCTCTTCAGCCTTCTTGTAGGCCTCCTCTAAGTACAAAGGTTGCAATGTCTCCAGAGAAGCTTCTCTTTCCCAGACAAAATAACCCCAGTTCTCCCAGCCTTTTCACATAGCAGAGGTGCTTCAGCTCTTGGATCATCTTTGTAGCCCTCCTCTGGACCTGCTCTAACAGGTCTCATGAGAGCAGAGCAGAAGAGTAGAATCACTTTGCTTGTCCTGCTGGCCATGCTGCTTTTGATTCTGCCCAGGATGGATTTGGCAATCTCGGCTGGAAGTGTACGTTGCTGGGTCATGTTGAGTTTCTCATCAACATACTGTCATGAGTTTTTCTCCCTGGAGCTGTTCTCAATATATGCTCACCCCAACCTGTGTTTTAGTGTGAGGATGCCCCATATCCAGGTGAAGGACTTTGCTCTTGGCTTTGCTGCACTTCCTAAGGTTCACACAGGCCCACCTCTCAGGGCTGTCAAGGTCCCTCTGGATAACAGCCCTTCCCTCCACCATGCTAACTGCACCACACAGCTTTGTGTCATCAGTGAACTTGTTGCAGATGCAGTCATTCCCACTGTCCATGCCAACAACAGAAACATTAAATTTGTTCCAAAAGGAAAAACTACCTGGTGTCAAAGAAATCTCCAAACCCTCTGGTTTATAATTTAAAATATCTGGGCATATTGTACTGAAGTCAGTTTTGTAGAGTAATTACATGTTTTAAACCGAAATTAACTGTATAACTTATTTGCATAAAAGGTACTGTGAAGGATTTCAGTGTACACAAGAGACACACTGTTATTTCATCAAAAACTTAGCGTGCTTTATACACAGGGATAAGGCTTATAATGTTAATACTGTTATCATGCCCCAGACTGTGATATAGCTGAGATTAGCTCAGTTACGGGTAGCTCTACAAATTGTACCAAGCCATATGTGTAATATAACTGTGATGTGCTAATAGTAGCTCAGAGAATGGGTATCGGAACAGAAGTCCTGATTCCTTTCTCCAAATTCCCTCCTTATCTCTAAAATGTGAGAGAAATATTTCACCTTCTTTCCTAGATTTAAGTTCTCAATTTTGCCTCAGAATATTCTTTCCTTTCACTTTGTCCCAGCTGTATGCTCAAGAGGGTAAGCATGAAGTCTCTGGCATTGCTCTGCCATCCTCAAGGCTAAAGGCCAAAATAAGTGCTGTACAGAAAGTAAAACAGAATTTCACTTCTCTCACTCAAAAACTACATAATTCTTGGCTAATTTTTGAATGTGCTATTTGGAACAACTGAATGTATTTTCAAATACCACTAGTTTTCAGTTTACTAAAGGCATCAGTGGAAATATATGCAATTAAGATTAGTTAATTCCAATTGAACTGATTTTTGTTCGGTTGCAAAATATTTATTTGCTTACAGACTTTTCCTGTGGCCATGCAGAAGTTTGTTCCATTGCTCTTGGAACAAATAAGAATCACACTGGAAACTTTCTCCTTTCAACATTTTGAAAAAAATCTGTTGACTCTAAAAAAGAACAGGCTTGATAACTACACCTACTTATTTTCATTCAGTATCCCTGAGACATATTACCCATCCAGATTCTTACCCAGCTTGCATACCTACTTAAATTGCTCTTTCAAGATGTCTTTAGTTTACACTTTCCAACTCTAATCCACATTATGATAACATTAGGTTTAGATACCTCAGAGAATATTAGATGTTTTCTATATACACCTTAATACATCTAAATTTACTCTTATATTTTTGTGCATGGGATTAGAAAACTCATTAAAAGCTTGATGAATAAAAAACCTGTCAGTCATAATTATGGACTACTAACCTTTTTCAAAACCAAATGGCTGACTCATGAAAAAAACAAAGATTTGTTTTAGGAAACAAGATTTATAGTACAGTTCTCCTAAGTCTCGATCATCAACACTGAAATAATAATGTAATTTCTATTCATCTTAATCTTGCTAAAATCTTGAATTATGTTTACTAGACTAAAAAAAGAAAGACCCATCAAACCAAATCTTTGAAATTATTACTGCAACAAGGACAGTAAAAACAAATCCATAGTTCATTAGTGTAAGAACAGGTGGAAGATTATTGTGGCATAGTAGGCTTGCAGAAATGTGTTTCAGGTAATTTCACTAACAGAGCACATAACCACTTTTATTTTAATCATTGTGACAAAATCTGCAAGATGAACGTACCAGAAAAACTTTTATACGAACTGTATATATTGGGTTTTACCTAATTAGAAAACACTTTGAGGAACAAATTACACTTTCACATTAGAAGCACACAGAGGATCCAGTGACCCCTGCTGACTGGGACTATTCTCGTAGTCCTCTACCAAGATGGAACCCAGCTGTAAAATTCTTATTTTGTCCACCTGTAAATTAAGGTTTTCATCTGTATTGACCAATGGACAGTGTCTACAGTACTTATGAAATGCAATAGAGAGATAATTTTCCAGCTTAATCAAATAATAATTTTTTGGTGAATACTTCAAAGTATCATCCATTAACAAATTAAAACCCTGTCTCTGCATTTTCTGTTTCTCAGTCAATTTTGCACATGGCCATGGTTCTACGCTGTTCCTGTTCCAAGAACTTAATATATCAGTTGTTTCGGGAGAGTGATAAAGAATCAAAGTTTCTCTTTGCATTCTGTGTCGCTTATATGAATGATCTAGCAATGTGTTTCATCTTCCTAGCATTTTATCCTTAGCACAAACACAAATAAATAATAAAATAAAAATTCCAATTCAACAATTTATCACTTGCCTATTTGTTCAACTATTAAGATTAGATACACAAGATAAGAAAACTTCAGAAGGGAAAAATACATTTAGCAAGAGCAAATTATAAGCAAATTGGAAGACCAACCATTGCTCAGCAGATCTATAAAAATATTTTGTTATAGTAGATCACAGTCCGAATGCCTCACTGCTCCAAAATGTCAAATGACTTGCGGACAGCACTCCGCTAGCAAATGTCCTCTATTTGAAAATCAGGCAATAGCTATTCAATGTCATTCTTCACTGAAAGAAACAAAAAGAAAAAAATCTAAACAAGCAGTGAAAACTGCCCATAAACAAAAAAACCCACACTTTCCTGTACCCTATCTTTTAAAGAAATGGTGCATGGTTGAGTAATAAGAGGATATGGAATACCTAGACTATTAGAACAGTCAGAAGGATCCAACTTTCTGAATGTAGAAGATAAAAGACCAGAAAATGCTAGATACTTTTTTGTCCTTCAGACACCAAAGGTAGTTAATATTATTCTATTTCTGCAAGACTAAATAAGAAAATATTGGTTTACACTTTCAACAAAATTATAAAGTTGCATTAGAACTAGGAATTTTATTTCCAAAAGACTGAAATCTGAATAGACTTTCAAAGGACATTTTTGAAAAACATGTAAGAAATAAGTCTCTGAATTGGAATCCTACGACAATTACATTGCTACGTTGCAAAATTTTTGATTCAAGGAGATTCTTTCTCAAAAGAAATATATTTTAATGGTAATGACATAGATTTTCAATATTCTTTTTATTTATCCACCAATAAGTCATTACGTTGTAGGAGAAAAAGCTGCTGCATTTGATTTGTTTGTTTGCTTTTGATTTGGTTTGTTTTTTGTTTTTTCTCTGATAGTTCCTCAGTAGTTGGAAAGCAATGTAGAACTCTGTGGTGGGATTATGTATTTATCATAATTTACATACAAAGTTCTAAATGAATAATTTAAAAAAAAATGTTTTATAAGGAGCAGGTAATTTAGTTCTATCTAGATATTTGAGATCAGTTTGTGTTCAAGATGTGGCAGTACTTCCATCCACTCTGAAAATATTTCTCTGAAGTATTTTCCCTACCCATAATTGCAGCTGGAGTCACTAGACTCCCACTTAACAAAGCATTAAGGCTAATTCAGTCATTAGACTATCATGAGCTTTACCCATTCTAAGAAAAGGCAAGTACTATATTTCTGAAAAGAGACGCGGACTCTGAATAACGATAAACTTCAGAATTCCTGATAGTATTTCAGAAGCTAGAATCTCTAGAAATCCATTCTATCCAAAACAGTTAAGATGTATTGAAAGCTACTAGCCCAGCCTGGAAGAATTTATTTGAAATTAAATTCTGTACATTCTGTGCTAGTTTTGACACAGAACAGGAAAAATAGTTTGTAGGTATTATACATGTGAATATATTAATAACCATGAATATCTTATGTTCTGGATGCCATAAAATCTAAGTTAGTAGACTATCATATCCAAATTTTAGAGCTTAGTATGCAATATTGCAATATAGTATGCCACAACATAAAACCCATTTGTAGGCTGAAGGGAAACCAAAACTTCAAATTCATTGTTAGGTGGAGGAATACAAAATTCCTATTTATGAAGTACCGTCTTCAATGAAGTAACAATCTTGCAATTGTAGCCTTGGCCAGCAATAATAGTACCAGACAGCTGCACAGAAATTAACCACTAATGAAGTTTGCAAAGAAATTACTTCTTCTTTATCCTTTTGACAACAAAATTTTTACTCTATTGCTTATACAAGAGTAAATTTTAAAACGAAATAATATGGAACTTTAAGTTCTCGTTTTCTCGTAAGGACCATTATATGACAGAGTGGTTAAAAAAATTAGAAATTACATGAATTGTTAGGCTTGCTTCCTACTGTTGTGTCATAAAGCATATAGGCTTGATATGTCTGAATTTCAGTCAGGCTACTCTTATCTTCAGCGGGTACACACTTTCAAGATTTTCAAGCAATGGAACGAGAACAGCCTCAGAAAGTTGTTCATAGAGGAGACAATAAAGTCCATACCGAATTTCTCTCAGGAAGAGATTGTCTGACACATAGCATATACAAGCCATAATTTCGCAAAATAACACAAAGCATGGACCACATTTATGGAAATGATGTAGTTAAAATGCAGAGTTGATCATTGCTATTAAGCCTAAACCACTGGTATTTAGATTAGTTTAAAAGCTGTACTTAGAAGGCAAACCTCAAAAGAAGAAAACCAGTGGCACTTGTTTGTCAGAGTTAATGACAAGTAGCAATTTCTGAAAAGAGATAATATTTTTTAAAAAAATTTAACTGAAATTAAGAAGAGTTTTAAGTTAAAGTTAAGCTTTTGATGGCACAGGAATTTATTATGAATAAATTATTTTATTAAATTAATACATCTTTTACTGAAATACATTGAAGGAATTTGTGTGGTCCCGTCAAACCCATTGGAATACTTCTAAAATTAATAAAAAAATGTTTTAACAGTATTTGATAAATATCAATGTGCTGGAAAGCTGCCATGCAGTTGGAATTCATGCACTGTTTCCCCTTTCTTTGGTAACCGGCAATTGGTACAATTGGTACCTCAAAGCTAAATAGTATCACTTAGCAACAGCAGAATTTACATGCACCTTGCCATGTGCTTCAGGAAAAAATCAAACACATGACCTCTTGCTGTACATGTTAAATACATTGCATCTTGTAATAAAAAAGAGTATGTCACAAACTAAACTAAGCACTAGCTACATAATTTTTAAAATAGCTTTTTAGTCCTTGAAAGTTTATATTTGTGAAGGAATTCTGTTGTAAACACTACTACAGAGAATGATTTTCACCAGCTTGGTTTGGATCAAGCTTCTGTCAAAAGAGTTCTTTAATATTTTGCTTTTGTATATCCACATTTATTTGAATATCAGATTGATTTTTTCATTAAGTATATTTTTCAACAGTGCTGACTGCTCAGTAGTCTTTGATGTATTGTTTATGATCCCCTGGCTGAGAGGCCCACATTTTATCTAGAAGATAAAGAATTTCTCTTACTAGTATATTCAAAGCTAGTGGTTGTATATCATCATTTCAGAAAGGATAATTAAAAAAACCCCAACCAACCAAACAAAAAAACCGCACCAAGACAGAAATCCCACCAGAACCCTGTATACATGTATCTTTTATTCTCATTGCCAGAAGTTGAAATAGCCTACTAAAGCTGGGGTTCATACTGTCTAATAATTTTGGTATTATTGCATTCAAATATAATATTATGTTTTGTTATGTAGGTTATAAATAGTTCTTATGTATTAAAAGGCTCATTCCCCACCACTTTTTAAAGTAATTGATAGCCTCACTTGTCCAAGTCAGCCTACTAAAGAAAAAGTTTTAGACATTGTAAAGTCTTTTCCTTTGCCTTTACTCTGGCTCGTGACATCCATAAAAGCTTGTTCAACAAAATATTGCTTGACCTAAGCCACTGTTACCTGAAGTAGCTTAAGATTGTGACATAATGTAAAGTTCTTAGTAAGTCAGACAATGTAGTTAAGTGGATTTACAAGGACCACTGTTCTTTCTCAATCACCCCAGAATACAGAATACAGTATATTGGCTTTTCTTACACACTTATCCCTGATGCCCTGTTTTATTACTCTTATTCCTAAAACTAAACTAAACTAAACTAAACTAAACTAAAATAAATTAACCTAAACTAAATAGATTTAATTCTGCCCTAAATTTCTATCAGTCTGGTACATTTAAACTCAAATTTTAGGCTCAGCTAAGTGTACACCTATATATTTATAAACCACTTAAGGAACTTGTTATACAAACGATACAAGAAGTGGATTATATAAGAAATAGCTGCATAAATGTGAATAAGAGAACTTCAATAACATTTGCTTAATTGTCATTTGTTCTCTATTGAACAGGAAAATAAAGCTTTCTATAGTCACACGACAAGCAAAAACAACTTATCTTTGAGGTTCTCTCTTAATTACTTTAAGAGTTACTACACTTGCACCATGTTCTCTTCTAATGCACACATTTAGTTTAACATTACTCTCTCATCTCACTGCATCAGGATCATAACAAAATAATAAAGCTGTTCCACACTTAACAGTGTCTTTTTCACCTTTCACCATTCAATGTCAAAGAACAAATGTCAAGATTTCATAACATTCATACTCGTAGTTCAGTCTTCCAGGCATTAAAATTGCTTCTACTAATTCTGGCCTACTAAAATCCAGCATGGTCCCTAGAGCCCTTCCCTGAAAACCCTTACAACACCAACAGCAGACAATATAAAGGTTTTCTGTAATAAAAGTTCTGCTTAAACCGTTCAAAGCACAATATTTCAAACTTTTCTCACAAGAGGTTGTACTTGACAAGATCATGCCATAATAACAACTTCAAACCGATCCCACTATAAATCTACTTCTCCACATATATATTCCCTCAGCAGTACAATAGCATTAACAAAAACAAAGCAAAAAACAAGATGGAAAAAAAAAGTGGAAAAGGAAATGCAGTTACAGAAATTCAGTCTTGTCTTTTCACAGACTACCATCTCTGAGATTCACAGACATATGCAAAAGAAAACGTTACTTCAATATTCCACAGAAATTATATCCAGGCATCTCAAAAGGTTAGATGAAGAACTTGTCAAACACACATAAGATTTTATCATTTGTATTTAACTCAACACTTAGACACACTGACATTTATTTATAACTGTGCATTTTTTAAGCAACCCCAGTTATACTAACAAAACTAAGAAATTCTGTATAATTGTACATAGTCTTTGAAATTTAGTCCATGTTCCTAGGGTACTAAACGACTTTTCAGGAAAATATACAGTCTATACTTAATTGACTGAGTTTGTTTCTCTTATATCTGAAAGTTTCCGTAGGACCTAACTCCTGAGTAACGTTGCCTGCTACTGTAGCAAGAGTGCTACATAAGGGTGATTTCATAAAATTGACTTTTCCCCACATTTAGTCATATGCCTATGATTTCAAAACCTACCCTTCAAATTCAGATACTAATACCATGAGCATTTCTGGCAGCCAATCACTCATGAGACAAGAGTACACGATTTGAAAAGAGTAGTTGATTCCTTATGAATATCTTGAATACTAGTTACTATGACATAATTTCCTACAGAATAGAAACCTGCCAGCTAATATTCCATTTTAACAGTTTCTCTGTTAAATTTAAGAGGGTGTGTTTAACTGAAGCCCATCCGAGATCCCATAATAAAAATAGGAAAATTAATTGATCTAATTGATAACAGTAGAATAAACATAATTTTTTCCCATGTTCATTCCTGTAGTACAATACAGAAATTTAAGTTAACATACTGTAGAAATATTTGGTGATATTTACTTTATGAGTATAGCTTTTACGTCATTACTATTTATTTCCTTGTCTGTCATGAAAGGCAAATGTACTTTTGTAGGTCCAGGGCACAGTAATTAAAACATCTTAAAAATTGTACCAAGTAGGTATTTAATGAGTTGTCTTTTTCAGCACTGAGAATAAATACTTTCCCTGTTGGTCTTACAAGACAAAATATAAAGAAATCTCAGCAGCAAGTCTTGTATTTCTTCATATTTGTGACACATCTATGCAATTCTTCACTCCAGTGAGGATACATTGGAAACTTTCTGGAGCTAAGTTCACTATATTTTAAATTGTGTAAGCTAAAACTATATCTTCTCTCAAAGACAACTTCTTACATAACTTAAATAAACAAAACAAATCAAGGAAAATTACTCAAAATTTTGTTTCTGTATTTTGATTATTGGATATATTTGTTAAAAGTAACGTGAGTTTATCTATAATGTATTGTCATAGCCTAAGACTTCAGATTGTAGCTTAGAAGTGTTGATTTTTGGCTGGTGTTACTGTTCTTCAGTTTTACACTCTGCTATGTCCCAAAACCTAAGAACAATCAACAGCAGCAAGCAATAAGTGCATTAGAAGAGCTACTTATTAAGATTTCTTCCTCTTAAGAAAGCCTAAAGAAATATTAACTTAGATATCTTAGGATATGAGAGAGAGAATCTGTTAAATATAACTGAATATTATTCATGTTCCTCAGATGGCATGAAGCTTTATCACATTTTCTTCTATGCTACCCTGAAGGCTCCTTTCTAATCATTTCATACTAAAAACAAAAGCAGAAAGATCTTTACAAAGAAAACTGAAATTAAGGCTTAATTTATAAGCCCTAGCAAAAGAAGAAGAAATCCATCCTCATTAAATCGACTATAGTCTATTTAAGCACAAAAAATAATTTCATTTATCATAAAATGAGATTATATCAAAACTTTACTTAAAGACATTTATATGATGCTTTTAATCTCCTGTAGATGAGTTCTCACACACACTCTAGCAATTATCTACTACAAACAGGGCATGCATTGAGACGAATATCTGAAATAGTGTTTAATCTGTCTTTGTATCCTGGATATCCCTGGAGACAACACTGCTCTCTGTAAAGAGCAGAAAGTAACTGAGGTGCAAGTCCACTCAAACTTTTGGAGACAAGCATCTAACATTTCTTTATGACTTAGCCAATGGCAGTGTCTGTAGCAACCAGAGAAGAAGAAAGCTGCCTACTCAGCACAGATTGTTTTAAAATAAATTCTGAGTCAATGAGAACCAATATTTAGGTCCATCCTTAACTTAAATGCTAAAAGATTTATTTTTTTAGTTCCTCCATCCCTTTATTGTTTTTTGAATAAAACATATTGAAAAAATTGAATGCATACAGAATGTGTCTGCAACATATTTTTAAACTAATTGGTCTTCCTTCATATTAGTCATGTGACAAACTAGACATCTCTTACTATCAGAAAATATGCATATTTCAGCTGGGTAATAGGGATGAGGAATAACGGAGACAGATTTACTCAGAGTTGTAATTTCAAAGAATCCTAAAATATACTGTTTGGACATAACAAGGAAATAAACCAGGTTTATACTGAAGACATAAATGTTCTGAGTTTAACAGTAAATTGTATTTCAGTCAGATTTATCATAGTTCCATTAAACAGGGAAAATTTGTAGGTAGATTCAGTATCAATGGTTTGTCAAAATTGTATCATCTGGCCACTCCAGCACACAGGGGACTAAATATGAAATATGAGAAATGGAGTACCATTTCATGAAAAGATTAGTCTGATAAATATAGGTGGCTGACAGAAGTCATTTCAGTGGTTTCTGATTTGATGAATGTGTATGTCTTCTTTTTCTCTAACTAATGTGTGTTGAAAACCTACATTGTTTTCCTTACTGAACATGGTGGGCAGTGTTTCCTGTAATGAAAGCATTCACATCAGTGTACAGTTGTCTTGTTGTACACGATTAAAAAAATTTTGGTTTACTATGGTAAGTGGAAGTTTTATGACTATTATCTCTCTCCACATCCACTCAAAAAATACAGGATAGGCACAGCAACACACCACAGTCCTATGTACTCAGTCAATAGAACTATATGCTTATTCTATGCTTGGGGCAAATATTAACCAGTTACATTTATTAAACTTCTCAGGAAGGATTTTCATTATTAACTGATCTGATGAAAAACCCCCATTGTTGGGGACATGGATAGTGGGATTAAGTGCACCCTCAAAAGTTTGTGGACAGCATCACACTGAGTGGTGTGGTTGATATTCTAGAGGAAAGAGACGCCATGCAGAGGGACTTTGATTGACTTGAGAAGTGGGCCAGTGTAAACCTCAAAAAGCTCCACAAGGCAAAATTTAAGGTGCT
The DNA here is from genome assembly GCA_013397935.1 of Dasyornis broadbenti. Taxonomy (NCBI): domain Eukaryota; kingdom Metazoa; phylum Chordata; class Aves; order Passeriformes; family Dasyornithidae; genus Dasyornis; species Dasyornis broadbenti. Next base: position 2,025,138 of record VZRN01003459.1, on the reverse strand, counting down.
GCACCTGAGTCAGGGTAATCCCAAACACGAATGCAGGCTAGGCCATGAGCAGATTGACAGCAGGCCAGCAAAAATGAACTAAGGGGTATTGGTGGGTTAAAAAACTGAATACGACCTGGCAAAGTGCACTTCCAGCCCAGAAAGACAACCACATTCTGAGCGGTATCAAAATCAGTGTGATCAGGAGGTTGAGAGAGATGATTGTGTTCCTCTACTCTGCTCTCATGATACCCCACTTGCAGTACTCCGTGCAGCTCCAGGACCCCCTACATAAAAAACATATGGGCCGACTCAAATGGGTCCAGACAAGTGCCACACAGATGAACAGAGGGCTGAATCCACTCTCCTATAAGGACAGGCTGAAAGATTTGGGATTGTTTCTGGTGGAGAAAGGATGACTGTGGAGACTATCAGGAATGATAGGGAGAATTTCTTTATCAGGGAGTGTAGTGATAGGATGAGGGGGTATGACTTTAAACAGAAATATGGTACATTAGGATTAGATGTTAGGAAGAATTTTCTTTACCATGGGAGTGGTGAGGGATTGGAACAGGTTGCCCAGAGAAGTTACAGATGCCCCATCTCTGGAAGTGTTCTAGTCCAGGCTGGTTGGGGTTTTGAGCAACCTGGTCTAGTGGAAGGTGTGCCTATCTATAGCAGGTGTTTGAAACTGCATTATCTTTAAGGTCCTTTCCGGCCCAGACTGTTCTATGGTTCATTCTATGATTTTCCAAGACAGACTTATAAATCATCTGAGAAAGGATATCATCAGTCCTTGCAGAAAATCTAACAGTTAAATTTGTTAGCCTGTTACACTTCCCAAAAATCATCTGACAATGCATATTGAACGGCAAAGTCAGTGAGGGAAGAGAGTGTGTAAGAAATTATTTTTGTCCTTCAGGGAAGATACGCAGTATTTTATGTACGTGTAGTATCTGTCTTGATAATTGAAATAAATTGACACTATATATAATATTTCAGTGTAATTCAACACATCAAACAAAGTAGACTTGGCTCAAAATGTGCATCTCCAGAGTGCCTAAAGGGGACAGTTACAACTTCTCTGCCAAACCAATTTATGCTATGCTCAAATGCTAACAAATTTCAAATGACAGCATATGCTTACAAACTCCAAATTAAAACATTGTATGTATTACTTCTAAAGAGATTTATCAAGCAAATGACTATGACTGACTGCATTTTCTTTTCTTTTTTTTTGTTTCCTTGATTATTCTCTTATTAGGTTTTCTGCAGATGTGCTTTGCACCAAAAGGGTGAACAGTAATTACAGCAAAGTTTTCTATAAACATAATTTCATAAGCTGTCAGAGAAATAATTTTGATGTTATAAACAGATTCATTTCAAATAGATTTAGGCCATATTACTAACACATCTAGGGAAAAAAAATAAAACAGTGGGTTTGGAAATAAAATACAAATTTAGACATTACTGCTCATTAACTACCAGAAAAAAGTATTGAGTAACAGTATATGGAAACCCTTGAGATGTGTCAGTTGACTGTATTTTTACAGACTAATAGCACTTTCAATGAAACTATATTGTGCCTAGTGTTATGAATTTGCACTTGGAGGAAGTGCAAAGTTCATGTCCACTAAGGCTGTGGGTACCCATAAAAATAACCAAGAATGTTTTCCTCGCCCCTGATTCTTCTATCTATAACTGTATAAATCTAACCACTTTGTAATAGCTTTGTTTCCTACCGATAAGTAGTTTGAAGTGAAACTCTATATATTTTCTCAAACAGTGAGAGAGAGGTCATGCACGGTTCCCTCGTTCACCGTCAGCACGCACTTCAACAGAGGCTGTACAAGACATAGCAGGAACAAAGTATTGGTTCTAAAACCATTGCTGAGCACTGGGAAGAGATGTCAAGTTTTTTCTATGAAAATTTAATGCCATGTTGAGATTACAACAGAAATTCAGGTGATAAACATAACCATAAACTGTACTGTATTACAATTTGTGAACAAATGTAGTATGTGAATATGGAACCGTTGTATAGATATGTTGGCATAGCTCACCATCATCTCAGGAGTCAGTTTTGCATCACCCACAACCTCATCTGGCACCTTACTGTAACCTAGAACTCCATTTTTTCAATTGATTCATAAACATCACTGTCTGGTGTGCTAAGGATTTCCGAGCCTCCTTCCGGGTCCCAAGAAAACCCAGACAAGCCCTTTTCTGCATCATAGTTTCTCAATGCTATGTTTTGACTACTTCACTCTCAGTTACACCATTCCCTCTAGAGTTCCTCTTTAGTAAACTCTTCAAGAAAACTCCAAATAAACCAGATGTAATTGGCATCTGCCTATCCAGACTAAAATTAGAGTGTTTCTTAGACTACATTTGGGGAATGTCAAGTAGGAAAAATCACTACCCTGAGCCCAGTACAAGGGGTCATATGACAGTTTATCCTATTTGCCATTTTCCCTCTTTCCAGCATAGATCCTGAGCCAGAACTTTCCTATCTCTGAGTAGAGAAATCTGGATGTTCCCCGAGGCCGACCTGGTAATTCCAGTCATTCAATAAACATCAAGTGCATTCAGGCATTCAGATTCTGCATGATGGTCCCTATTAGGCATAAATCCTGGAGATATGATCGGAAGATTTTGTTGCAAAGTTGGTGCTGTGAAACATACTGCATACAACAAACTAGATCCTCTTTTAAAAGGTCATCTACTTTGGCAAAACTTAGATTTTTCTTTCAAACCATATGTGATTGTTTTCTCTAAAATACCTGTTGACACGTAAAACATAAATTCCATTACCTAGGATAATCTCTGTCAACTGTTTGAGATTTTGTGTGTATTTCACATCAGAAAAAAATCCACAAGAAAATCTGAAATCAGACAAAAACAAATAAAAATACCACCTACAAATCTCAACACTAATAAAGATGTCTATCAATACTTTTAAAAAGTCTATTTGTGAAACACAGTAGATTCTGGATATTGATATTGAAGTTTGTCACATAATGAAGAGATCCTTTGAAAAATCATGAACAGAAAAAAGCAAGTTTATGCTGAATATTTTTATTACCATTTCAGATACTGAATAATAAATTAAGGCTCAGAAATCTATGTACCTGTTCATAACTGGTTATGAAGACTGGTTTTAAACACACCCTCTTGGAATTGTAACACACAATGTTTTCCACTGGCTACAGAAATTAGCTATTTCTCTGTACAGGTCCAAAATTAATTATGTCCTGGTAGAGAAGTCAACCTATCTAACTATCTAATAGCATGGATTCTCATTAATTTCTGTGGAAACATGAACTAGCTAAAAACCACCAAATGTATAGAATTGATGCTGACAAGATTATTTTTTGGTTTAGATAGCTAAAACTCCTGAAAACAACATTTTATCTTTTGAGTAATGTTCTAGGTTTTTTGCAAAGCCAATAAACACAATCTTATTTCTAAAGCAGTATTTCATGACAATATTTTCAGCTGAACTCCAGTTCTTCACAATGCTATAACAAGCTACACTGTATTTGGTCTTTTTTTCCCTATAACTGGGATGAAAATTTAAAAATGGAGCTGTAGCTAATAAACTGTTATTGTATTTACCTTTTTCAAATACAGAAATTAATTTAATGATGAATATGACATGGAAGTCAATAGTCTGACATTGAGGCACAATTAAAAATTACTGAAGATTAATTTCAATTATATTTCCTACCATTCCCTCATGAATATATGAAAGAAGACAAAATAAGAATGATTTAGATTGAAAAGGCAATGAGATACCACAGTCTTACAAAAATCAACATTCTCAGAGGGTTGAAAAATTATTCAAAAATATTTTGGATTAATTTATTTTTTATCCACTGGATCATTTAAATTATCCAGAACAGTCAGACACAGATCATTAAAATTATTTCAGTAAGATCAACATTTTAGTAGTTTCAATATTCTCTGTGGCATTAAAGCTGCTTTTGAAAAGCCATGTATGACAAAATATCAGGAGCATATTGCTTGACTCAAAAGAAAATAGTATGTGTATCAAACTATATCAACTATGACTGTCATGGTTAGGCAGATTTCACCAAAAAGGCTGAATAAGAAGAGAAATTTTAGAAATCAAATATTCCTAGCTTTTATTATAATAATCATAATAAAATAAACGGGTAGGTAAACCGTTACATGTGACCTGAATGCTTATTGTGTTTTGAGTTACTACAGACCATAAAGGGTAATGTAAAAGATAAAAAACCCCACTACCTGTCAAATGTGTGCCCTAATTGCCAAAAATTATAACTTTTTGGGTTCAGAGATCTTGAAAGCACTGACAAAATAATATATATCACCTTTATTTGTAATTCTACAATTAAATTTCAACTGCACTTGATTATTCTGGGATCTCCAAAACAATATCAATCAGTCTAGTTAAGGCCAGTCATTCCACACTTCTTTTTTAACATTTTAATTACAAGACATGTGACTAAAACAGGAAGCTACTTTTTCTTCTTGAAAATCAGTTGTCTGACTGGCTCGTTTTTACTTTTCTTGACAAATATTTTAGTTAACACAGTTTAATAAGTTATGGTGGATTTTGACATCAGGCAAAATAAAATTCACATTTATTAGAGACTCTAGCAGATACTCTGTGGGGTTGTTGGCATAGTTAAAATCTCTTATTTAATTTGCAATTTGAGGAAAACAGTAGTTTCTAAAACTTACAGATCTGTATTAGAAAACGAATCCTGTGCAGTGATACACTTTTCTTTTCCTTTTGTCTTTAAATGTTAGATGGATAGAATCATATTCTTGTTCAGGATAGAAGAGACTGCTGTTGCTCATCTAGTCTGATTGCCTCCATGCGGCAGGGTAAGCCTGACCAGTGGCTCAGGCTTTCTCAAGTCAAACAGTGACTAGATATTCTTATATCTCCACCAATGATGCGGATTCCACAACCTCCCTGAGTACCTGTCCCTATGTTTCTCCACTACATACCTGTTATAGTTTAGGAATGGTGCTCCCCAATTCAGTGCCCCCACCAAGACTCTCCCAAACCATGCTGCCAGTCTCTTGCTCCCTTCCCTTCCCCCTGCAGTGGGATGGAGTTGAGAATTTGAGCCACAAAAGGTGAAGATCATGGGCTGAATTTACTGGAAACAGCAATGAGATAGGAAAATAAACAATAACAAAAAAAGCAATCACATTTTGCATATATGATTCATGTGCAAAAATGTTCAGTGCAGACACCAGGTGATAATTCACAATGGCTTCTCCTCTCCTGCCATATTTTTCTCAACCAGAAGCCCCGACTTTCTTCTTGGAAGCCACAAACTTCCTTATGCCTTCTCCTGGCAATGACGTAAGGTGGTATGGAATATCCTCCTGGCCATGCCCACATGGCGCCTGGCTCTGCCCCCTCATGGCTACTGCAAAATACTAACTCTGTCCTGGCCAGAACCAGGACATTATCCACCCCTTATTCTACACTATCTATGTCATACCCAGATCGTGCACCTTCCAACTATATCCATATACACATAAGTATATTAAAAAAATACATATACTAATATAAACATATATATACACAAATTCTCTCTCTCTCTCTCTCTCTCTCTCTCTCTCTCTATCTATCTATCTACAAGCACAGATTTAATTTCCATAGTCAATGGCTATCCCTTCAAGCTGTCTGTTGAGTTCATTTAGTCCGTGACTGTGGGTTCTATCCATCCTAGATGTCTTCCAGGACAGGAGGGCTGGTTTGCTGTTGGGTGGTTGAGAGCTGCATCAGGAGCTCACGACTGGTGTACCTGGGCCAGTCCTTCATCATTACCTACAGTAGTTACCTCCATGCAGTGGCAGTGTCATTCAGCAAGCAATATTATGTGCAAATTCAACACTACAGGCTGTTCTCAGCCCAAAAACAAATCCCATTGAGGTACACACTGTGTCTCCCTGTCCCTCTGCATTACCCATTAAGTACATCCAGGTCTTTGAGCAAAAAGGGTGGGTTTGCCCTCGCTTGAGGGAGGACTAATCCAAACTGCCTTCTGTAACACATTTCCCACATGCACCACGGGGACTTTATCCTTTTCTATGGTAGTTAGGGGTTTTGATTGGGCAGGGCCAGCTAAATAAGTAGAGCCTCTAGTATTAACTAACCAGGGGGCCTTTGCTAAATGTAGATTCCAGTGTTTGAAGGTTTCTCCACCCATTGCTTTCTACGTGGTTTTTAACAGTCCATTGTACCACTTAACTTTCTCAGGGCTGGTGCATGACAGGGAATATGATACACCCACTGAATATTGTGCTCTCTGGCCCAGGTATCTGTGAGTCTATTCTTGACAAGAGTCTATTGTCCAACTCAGTCCTTTTGGGGCTGCCATGTCCCAACAGGATTTGCATTTCAAGGCCCAGGGTGGTGTTCCAGATGGCGGCATGAGGCTCAGGGTGCGTCTCCAGCCATTCAGTTGTCTCCACCACTGTAAGCACACAGCGCTTGCATTGCAGGTTTGTGTGAGTATGGTGTATTCAAACTGCCAGGCCTCATCATATTTATATTTCGATCATTATCCCCCATACCACAGGGGTTTTACCCTCTTGGCTTGCTTAATTGTAGTGCATGTCTCACAGTATCAGATAACCTGGCAGGTAGTGTCCATGGTTAAGTCCACCCCTCAATCACAAGCCCATCTGTATATTACATCTCCTCATTGATGACCTGATGCATCATGGGCCCCCCAAGCCAGAAATAATTCAGCCTTGTGTTGCCAGTCCAGATCTAACTGAGACGCTTTGATCTTGGCAGCTTGATGCATCTGTCCATTGTTGTGATGCTCTTCAGCAGCCCAACTTTGGTACTTGTGAGCCTACATGATGTAATTTTGCAGCCAGCTTCTCTACCAGAGCAGTGATGTCTTGCCACAATTCAACAACCCAGATGAATTTACTTCTGCTTTGACAATTATTCCTTTTCCATTGGTCCAGCTAGCCCTATATATAGGTCAGTGTGGAGGTAGAACACTAGCCATTTCTCTTTTTCAGTGGTATCTAAATCCAGCTGGACAGCTTTGAGCTCTGCAACCTGACTTGATCGACGATGTCACTCAATAACTTCTGTAACTTGCCACACAGAATGTCATACAGCAGCTTTCCATTGTCAATATAGCCCTATAATATAGCAGGAACTAGCAGTAAAGAGAGTGTATTGCTTTTCATTTTCTAATAGTTGATTATACGACAGGCCCTTCTCAGCATGTGCCACCTTCTCCTTCTTCTCCAATGATGATGATAATCCAAAATGTCCACCTTTGGGCCAGTCCATGATGACTTCCAGGATCCCTAGGTTACTGGGGATTCCTATTCAAGCTCTCTGTGTGATCAGCATGATCCACTTACTCCAAGCAGTGATCAGGGGACTTTCCCTTTGAACATCCAGGCCAGCACTGGCAGTCAGGATGCCAGAAGAATCTGTGCTTCAGTGTCAATTACTTCTGAAGTAGCTCCAACCCCCATTACTGCCTGTATCTCTTTTACAGCTGGGGCATAGCAGGCCTTGGATTTTTTGTATTTCCAGCTCCAGAACCCCAGGGGTCATCCTTGAGTCTTCCCAGGTACTTTTTGCCATAGACTCCAGGAAGGACCCTTCTCTCCTGTTTTTCACATCATGTTCTGTCCTGTCTGGCCCAAGAGCTACTGCACAAACAATCCCCTGTCTAAATTGTTCAAAAGCTTGTTGTTTCTAAAGACCTTACATGAAACTGCTCTTCTTCTGTGCCACATGATAGTCAGGCTTACAGTCTGACTATAACCTGAAACATGCATCCTCCAAAAACCCACAGTGCCTAGGAAAGCCTGTGTTTCTTTCTTGATGGTTGGTGGGGACATAGCTGCTGTTTTGTTGACCACATCCATTGGAGTCTGACATTGACCATCTTGCTATTTCACTCCAAAAAACTTAATTTCTTGGGCAGGAAACCAGCCTTCAAGTAGATCTGGATAATCTTCTCCCTTTCTCAAAAATTTCCCCTGCTGTGTTGCCCCAATGACACAACACAATGATGTCACCAATGTACTGCAAGTGTCGTGGAGCTTCGCGCTTTTCCAGCACTATATGGATCAGTCATGTCAAATGGTGAGACTGTGTTTCCACCCCTGGGGCAATCGGTTCCAGGTCTACTGCATGCCCCTCCAGGTGAATGCAAACATTGGCATGGTGTTCACTCTGCTGCCAGAGGAATGGAGAAAAATGCATTAGCAGTGTTGGTAGTGGCACAGCTTTGCTTCTTTGGACTCCAGTGAGCACTGAAGTTCCAGCATGTCCAGCACAGTGGCACTCAGTGGTGGTGTGACTTCATTCAGGCCACAACAGTCTACATATCAGTCTTCATCTTAATTGGCATTATAGAGCTATTAAAAGTTGGGTGAGACTTGCTGACCACTCCCTGCCTCTCCATGAATCCTCTCATGGATGGTGATCACAGAGTCCTGAGTGGTGCACTGTTGTAGCAGCAATCGGTACCTGTTGCTCTTCAACTCTCATCAGTGCCACAGCATAAGGGTGCTCTGAGCACACAGGTGTGGTATTCAAGGTATATCTAATTTCCTCTGTCTCCACAGCAGCTATCCCAAAACCCCAATGATGCTCTTTAGGGTCTATGAAATACCGTTCCCTGAGGTAATGTATTGCAAGGATACTTGGGACCTCAGGGCAGTCACAATAGTGTGTTTTTCCCATTTTTTCCCACTCAGGCTCACTTCAGATTCCAGTGCAGTCAACTGTTAGGATCCCTCTTTCACTCCACAAATGTAGATGGATTCTGACCCTACATACTTCGATGACGTCAGGGNCATACTTTGATGACGTCAGGGTACGTTGTATGCTGGTATCATCTAAAGCCTTATACTCTTGTGGGTCTGACGTGCTAGGCCATGGATCCATTGGATCCATGCTGTCCAATAGATCTGACTGTCTCTTTCCTCCACCTGGCTACAGGCAGGGCCCCTCTAGTTCTGGTCATAGCACTTGTTCCTCACTTCTTGTAAATACAAACTGGAGATCCTTTCAAGAGAGGTCGAAGCAGCATCAGGCCTCCTATTCTGTCTGAGGACTTGCCCACTGGAAACTGGAGCGGCATGCACTGTTGAAGAATTTTCTGTGGTGGTTTTCTTCCTCTCAAGTCATGTACCCATGCTGGAAAGGCCAGAGGTGGGTTTTCCATCCCACTTCCTCATGTCCTCTCCATGGTGATGGAGGTAAAACCACAGGCTACCTTGTAGTGTATACTCTCTCTCTTGAGCAATGGTGGACTTACTCCCAAAAAGAGACTCTGGTCCATAGTAGCACCTTTCCTCTCTAACTTGCTCAAGTCTTTCAAATCTGCTGTTTTGGACAGTCTTTCCACAGCCAAGGGTTCTTGCACTGGGGAGCCCCAAACTAGATACAGTACTCCAGGCAGAGTCTCACACATTCTGAATAGAAATCAGGATCCATTCCCTGATATTCCTGGCTGCATCCTTGCTAAAGTAGTCCAGGCGGTGGTGGGCAAATTTGCCACAAGGGTGCAGTGCTGGTTCCTCTTTAGTAGTTGTTAACAATGATGTCCAGAATTTTCTCTGTTAAGCTGCATTCCAGCTGGTAAATTCCAAAACTGTACTGGTGGAGGGCATTTATTAATCTATGGTACATGGCTTGGTATTTGCCTTTGGTGAATTTTGTGAGGAACCTCTTTGCCCATTTCTCAGGCTTTTCCACATGCCTATAAATGGTTATTCAATCCTGCCTTCCAGCATATTAACTACATCCCCCAGATTAGTTTTGACATCATATCTGATGTGGACCACATTTACTAATTTGCTTAGAGTGCACTGTTGGTTGTCCTTTCAGATGTTAACAAAACCACTGAACAACACTTATGGTTCTCTATCCACTCTAGATTTCAACAATTTAACTATAAGAGACTATGCCAAATGTCTTGCATGTAAAAGAGGTCCAGTTGTCACATTTTTAACAACCCAACAAGGATCTCATCCTAGAAGGCAATGGATTTGGATAGGTATAATTTGTCCTTGGTAAATCCCTACAAGGTTCTTCCACTTGTTCTTGATGCCTTTGAAATGTTTTCCCCATAGTTTTCTTAAGCCCTGACGTGAAGTTGAATGACTTGTAGCTCCATGGATTTCCTTCTTATTTCTGAAGTTGGCTGTTCCATTAACCTTCTTCCAATTATCCAGAACAAGCACCAAAAGAGCTGCATGTTAAAATTTAAGGGTAATTAGAAAATCTGCATTCCTGACATTCTGACCAAGCATTTGGTCATAATGGTACTCAGAGCAATTTTAACTGCTTATTCTAGCTAGGAAAACATATCAAAAATATTATCTTCAACTCTTCCTCTGCTTCAGATAGCACTTTCCTCACTCTAAAGCAAAATGAAAGGACGAATATGTTCAATCAAACCACACTGTTACATACTGGTTTAATGATTAATACGATTTCACTGGATGAATACTTGGAATTTGCACATTATACTTCAGCAGCCCTAGAATTGGCAATAGCTTGGGGCAACTCAAAGAGATTCTTGAAAGAAGGGTTGTTTTATTAAAATAAAAAAAATATATACAATAAAAATACTTCCAAATACTCATCTATGAGTACTTTATTTGTGTGTCAATCAACCAGTTCAGAAACTTGCTCTCCTTAACTGCTTACTTCACATTTCCATGATAAAAACAATCTAAAGTAAAAACAAACTGTGTAATTGCCTTAGATCTTTCACTGAGAAAAGAGAAAGAACCCTAATTCTGTAAAAAAAGAAGTAATAGATTGAAATTTTGCTCTTCAAAAATTATGTCTTCTTGTCATTAGTTTGTTCTCCACCTAGACTTGAAGCTATGGCAGATTTTCATTGTTGGATTAGAGATCCTTTACTCAGTAACTGAAAAGATCCTTCTGTTTATTTTCAGTTCTTGTGTTTAGCAACTACCCACCTCTTTGAAGATCTTTATTGAGTGAAGGTACTATGCTATCCCTAATGGAGTTTCCCATATAGTGCTTTTTTATGTTTTGACCAGATGTATGTTTCCCTTTGTGGTCTATTTTCTATTCTGTCTTGACTCTTCTATTTACTTTCTTCTTTTCCTCTTGCTGAAATTGTTCAACACATGCCAGTTTTCTCAGAAGTATCAGCCAGACTTTTCAAAAAGGCTTCACTCACATTATAATGCTCTCACACTACAGCATAACACACTATGCCCAAGTAGTATATTCTTTTTTTATAGGTTAAAACATACCAGAAAACTATAAGTCCTGTAGAGTAGAAGATATTTGTCTGAAGAAGTTCCTCAGGGAGTCAAGAATGTTTCTTTTCATGTTCAGCATACATTCTCATTTAATGAAGAAGAGGTATTGCTGAAATTAAACTTCTAGAACAGTGAATTCAACAGCAATACAAGCTTAAGTAAAAGAGTTTTAACAACTGCTTCCATGCTCTTTAGCTAACATACTACTTTAAGAGGACATTCATTTCTCATCTCTTCCATGAGCTTTCATTCCAACCGAAGTTTACTTTGTGTAAAATGGAAGATAGAGATCAAATTAATATATTGGTGGTGGAAGTAAAATCTTGCTGTTATACTGCTAAAAATTAGTATTCATTAAAAAAATATCAGTATAATTTAAAATAGTCTGGAAAATAACAATAAAATATCAATAACAGGAAAAAACCAGAAAGATGTCTTCTTTTTATCCTTTCTTTCTGGCTAATAAAAGTTCTTTCTATCTTGTACCTAATTTATACCGTTTAGAGAAAATATGCTAGAAATCTCAAACTAAAATTTAACATTTGCCTCCTCTCTTTAAATAGCCAAATACTTTCATCTTCCTGTCTCACACAATACCAGGACCCCAGACAGACTTCTCTGGTTAGAAGTGACACCTTACAATTGGATACGTTTTTTCCTTAAAAACTTTTTTGGAACCCTTATTTTGCAGTTATGCAGATCTGTTGACTTCCTGCATATGATGCAAAGTTTTCAGTTTAGAAATGGTGTTGAGGAAAAATAAAATGCCTAGAGGGTGGTGGGAAATGGTAATTTTCTTGTTCCTACTATTGCACTTGCCTTACATTAGTTATTTTTAGTAGGGTATTTTTTAATTCTTATTCAAACAGGTGTTTAAGCATATGAAAAGCTCAAAATAATACAACTATCACATTTGTTTATAAACTTAATGTATGTTCAATGAACACAATGACCCTTTAAGTCACTAGAAAACTTGCAATGAAAAACTGGAAAGTATTTTGGGAATGATGAACATGTGTAAACTTCAGGTAGAAAAGGTACTTCAAACTCTATTTTTCAGAGAAGAGTCAATAACTTAACATAAACATACTCAATACTCATACTCAATAAAATACTCCACATATGGATCTAACTTTGTTTTCAGTAAATGAAAGAATAAACAAACATCATGAAGTTCAACAAAAAGACACATAAAGTCTTTCATCTGGGTAGGAACAGCTCTAAGAACCAATATATCCTTAGGCTTATGCAGCCAGAAACTAACTTCACAGAAAAGGACCTGGGGGACACCAAGTTGAACATGAAGCAACAATGGACCCTTGCCACAGAGAAGATAAATGGGATCCTGTGTTGCATTAGACAAAGTACTACCAGCAGTCTGGGGAGGCGATCCTTCCCCTCTCCTCGGCACTGGTGAGGCCACATCTGAAGTTCTGTGTCCAGCTCTGAGCTTCTCAGCACAAGAGAGATACAAAACTACTGGAGCAAGACCAACAGTGGGTCACTAAGATGATGTAGAGACTGGAATATCTGTGAGGAAAGGCTGAGAGAGGTAGGACTCTTCAGCCTCGAGAAGACAAAGTTCAGAGAATGATCTTATGAGTGTATATAAATATCTGAAGGGAGGGTGTAAAGAAAACAAAGCCAGGCTGTTTTCAGTGGTGCCCAGTGACCTGACAAGAGGCAATGGGCTGTCTGAAACACAGGAGGGTCCATCTGAACACCAGAAAACACTTTGTAAATGGTGAGGGTGACTGAGCACCAGCACAGGCTGCCCAAAGGTCTTGTGTGGTCTCCATCCATGGAGAGACTCAAAAGCCACCCAGAGATAAATCCTAGGTAATAGGTTTTAGGGGACTGCTTGAGCTTGGGGATGGGATCAGAAGATCTCAGAGGGTCCTTTCAGACAAAAGTCTCTTCTGCTTTTTCTGTTTTGAATTGTTGTCTCATGGGTTTTCATATTCTCTGGACACAGGTTTTTAGATTACTTTAGTAAAGAGTGCAATATGTATTTGGAAGTTCTATTTCTGTTTTATGGTGCAACAGTGTTGCTAGGGGTGAAAGCAAATGTATTTCCCCAATAATGTAAACGTTCTTGGAGCCCTCTGCTAACAGTATGTGGACAAAACCTCAGTTTCTGAATCACATTCAGGCTTCTTGCCAATTGAAATTCTCAAATCCGTAGATGCTTATATATGAGACTGGGGACAGGGGAAGGGACAGACAGAGAAGAAACAGACAGAGACAGAGAAAAACATGAAGAGAGATATGGAGACAGACACAGAGACAGATAGAAGGAAAAGCATTAGATGTTATTATTAACATTTGACTTTAAATAGAGTACATTAGACAATAAAGAATTTCATTTGGGCTATTTCTTGAATGTGGCTGTGGTGTTATGAGATGATCAAGGTTGCTCAAATGATAATGTATTTGGTAGGAATATTTTTTAATGTATTTATCTCTACTTCAATAAAAAGCTTTTTATTTAACACTCATTATTATTTTCAATATTTTTCCTTAGTAATTAAAATAGTCTTCTGTTAAGAAATAAATACTTAGACACTCATTCAACATCCAGAAATAAACTAGAACAAAGCACTCATCTGCCAACAGTGGAAAAAAAAGAAAAATAAAAAAGGATCTAGAACTGCTTGAAGTGGAGATCCCCTTTGGTAAACATTGTTGACAGTTCACTACATCATGCTCTGCCTAAAATGATTAACAACATTCAGAAACAAAACATAAATTAAACACTGAGCATTTCAAGTGTATACAATGATAATCAGTTTTATAGAAAGACAAAGATATTTTAACTTGGCCTTCTCTTCAATGTAGAAATGATGGGTTTGGCATAACGACTTGTTCTGAAAACTGTGATTAAATCTTTCAGGATATTCAGTAGCTAAGTTACTACTGTATAATAGGACTTTTAGAAGTGACAGTCTTATACAAATTTATTAGCAAATGCACCCAAATCCACTACTAAAGTATTACGATTACTCAAATCAGTAAGAAGAAAATTCTATTAGCATTTTTTCTGAATACTAGTATAATGACTACTATTTTGTTTCATAACCCTAAACAGGAATTTTCCCCATTCTGCCTTGAATCCTGCTGGGTTTCATTTGATTATTAAAAGCCCTATGAATGCTATATTGTCCTGGATTAATGTAATTTCTATTATTTTGATAACTCCTTTTGTAGTGTTGACAAAGTATAATTTGTTAGTTGTTCCTTTTGTGCAGCACTTTCCCTGTTAATGCTTCTCAAAAAAAAAGAATCAAAATGCCTAAGTCAGTTCATATAACTGCAGCTACATCTATGCTAGATATCAAAACATAAACAAAACTTCAATAAGAGAAGAGAAAAAGAACAGTGGCTGATAGAAAAAAGAGTGTTTTATAAACTAGATTTTAAAGATATAATTTTTTTACAGTTGCTGTCAATCTTAATGCTAAAAGAATGTATCCTTTGAATTGAAAGGCACAGCTGCACTCATTCATTAGAAAAATACAGTAAGAACACAGAATCATGCCCCTAAAAGAAGTATCACAAAAAGCTAAGAATAACAGCTATAAATACAGCTTACTTTCTTTGAATCCTAATTATAAGAGCACTTTTCACTCTGCTACTTGAATATTCAGAGCTACTATTAATTTGCCAGGAGCAGTTTCCATTTTCCACATATCTTCAGGATTCAATTAATCTATTCTAGATACACTTTTAGAGTTTTAAAACATTTACACTCTGAATATATAATTTTACTTATTCATGGAGTTGAAGAGATTTGTTAATGACATCTTCTAAAGAAGAAAAGGAGAGATGATTAAGTAATAGGGTTGTTTTTCACTTAAATTATGAAACAAAGTAGAATATAGTGCATTATCTATTTTATGCAGCTTTCATGATACAAAATGGGAGAAGTGCGTAATAATGGTATGCTTGCAAGCTTTCAAGTCTTTTACCAGCCAAAGCATTAAAACTAGTAATACAAACTCAGATTCAGAAAAAGATAGTATGTAATTAGTAGTTATATCTTCAGAACTCTGTTTAATCATTGAGTAATTAATACCTACAATACATGTCTGCAAAACTCCGTTCCACTATAAGTCAAATACAAATAGTTAATACAAAAAACAGTCCCAGGTTTAGGAATTTAAAATGTAAGTCTTGTATTTGCCTCCGATACCAACATGCTTTTTATCTTTCTTGAAATGCGCCTCACCCAATCACAGTGAGCTGACATCTCTGGAGATCACAAAGTTCAAAGGAAGGGCAGATACAGAAGATTGCCCAAGTAAGTTAACTCCAGCAGCAGATACTTCTCAGCCTTTCCGTAAAACTTATTCCACTACTATTAAAAAAAAAAAAAATCACATAAAGAAACAAACAAAAAAGTCGTTATCTCTCATATTTAACTAGAATTTTCTGTGTTTCACTTTGTGCCCTCAGCACTCATGGATGAATCCTCTCAGGTCTCAGAGACTTGCATGTATCAATCCAGTTTATATAAATATTCCTGAACCCGGTCCTCTTCTACCAAAGCTTTCTTATTTCAGATTTTCCAACTGGCACCTGGGATTGGTGAACAAGGGTCTTACCAAACAAGACAGGGATAAAGAAGGCACTCAGTAACTCAGCCATTTTTAGGCCTTTGCCACCAGGTCCTGCTCCTGTTCTTCCTTTTGCTGCTGCTGAACCTGTAGATATAACTGCGTGTTCTCATTTTAGCTACTGGAAAATGGAGACCGACTAGGAGATGTAATCAAGGTCACCGAGAAAATTAGAATTTGTGAGTCCAAGAAACGTTCTTGGGGTTTACAGTCTACACTGCTGTTTCTTTGAATAAAGTCTTACTTTAATGTGTATAATGAATGGGGAAAAAAAAAAAAAAAAGGCCATAAACAAGTGATTTTTTAGATCTTTAATAACAGCTGAACCTGTACAAATGAAATGTCAAATCATCAAAGTGAACAAAATCAATCTGAATGCAATCTATTCTGCAACTCAAAAAAAAAAAAATATTATTTCCTCTTTTTTTTTTTTTTTAACCT
>VZRN01003459.1:1976776-2008427 GCA_013397935.1 Dasyornis broadbenti | reverse complement strand
TTATTTCCCCTTTTTTTTTTTTTTTAACCTCTTAGAGCAGATTTAAGCAGATTTGCAGACTGAAACAAAGCCAAGTATTCTCTTCAAAGTATTTTCCTTTTCCTTTTTTTTTTGCTTAAACTGGTAATCAAAACGTTGAATGTTGTAAAAAAGTTTTTTACTAAGTACATTTTGAGTGCTGCATCTATCTGCCAAAATAGAAACCAGTCACTGTGGGTGGTGATCTTCTAAAGCAGGAAGGGAAAAGGTCACTTAAGGCTTTATTCCCTAAGGTGTTATGTGGCTAAGCACATGCTTTAAAACTTTGCTGTAGAAGTGACACTTTGCTCAGCACCTTGCAGAGCTCATCCTTAGCAAGGCAGTAATGATTTACTGGTGCCATCATTTCTAAATCTTTAAGCAAAAGACTATATTTCTAAGGATTAAAACTTCTTTTAGCAGGAATTCACTGAAGTAAATGAATTCATTGCAAAGCCCTTCAAGTGCTTAATTTTCATGTTTGGAATATGGTTGAGAATTTGGCAGCTCACTGAACAGAGTCCAGGAGTTCCAGTTATGATTTAAACATCTCTACCCACATACCACTACCTGGCTCATTTGCTGCCACAATGTTGTAGTTGCCATAGGTCTGAATTTTGCTTTCCCAAAACCATTACATTTTGTCCATTTAAAGTCTTGGTAATTGTATTACACTTAAGGAGTTTTTTTCCCGAAAGACAGTTATTTATTAATGTATTTATTTATATAAACTGCTATTACATCTATATAAATCCACTCTGGCCAAAGGACACCCATATTACAAACTAAAATACAACTTTAATAGCAGCATGTTCATCGTTGAAGAATTAGATTTCAAACATAATATTTCATAGAATCATAGAATTATTGAATATCCTAAGTTGAAAGGGACCCACAAGGATTATGAAAGTCCATCTACTGGCCCTGCACAGGACACCCCAAGACTCACACCACGTGCCTGAGAGTGTTGTTCAAATGCCTCCTGAACTCTGCCAGGCTGGTGCTGCAAATACTTCCCTGGGGAGCCTGTGCCCAATCAGCCTCTGAGTGAAGAATCTTTTCCTGATGTCCAACCTGAATCTCCCTGACACAACTTCAGGTCATTCCCTCGGGTCTTGTCACTGGTCACCACAGAGACGAGATCAGTGTCTGCCCCACCTCTTCCCCTCACAAGAAAATTGTAGACTTCAATGAGGTCTCTCCCCTTTGTCTCATCCAGGCTGAACAAAATGACCTCAGCCACTCCTCATATGGTTTCTCCTTAAGGCCCTTCACCATCTTCCTTGCCCTCCTTTGGACACTTTGTGATAACTTAATATGTTTTTTATATTGTGTTGTCCAAAACTGCATACAGTACCCAAATGCTGAGGCTATATCAGTGCAGAATCGAGCTATTTCATATAGTATATGACAATATTTCATACTTTCACATTAGTATTTTTTAATGTATAGGAAAATACAAATTACAACAAATTAAATATTATAGTAGTTGTTTATCTCTATTTAATAATTATGAATGAATGATATATCTGGAGCCTTGGATGCTTTTCTGTGATTGTTACAATTGATCTTTTATTGTTCAATCTAAAAATTAATTTTCTGTCCTCATTATTATCTTCTTTGAAATGCTTATAAATAGGATCCAGTTAACAGCTATTTTGACTAATCTCCCTGAAGATGGTCTGAAATTTTTCATAACATTACAATTTCCTCTGAAGAATTTTTCATTCTTTTTAATAAAAAAATGTCATTCTTGAGTCTTCTTTCTGCTTATTTAGTATTCACTTTCCATGTTTTCAAGTAATACAGAAAGTATACAGGTAGTTTTTCTAATCTATATAAGGCTACAGAGATTGTTAATTCACTCCTACAAAATGACTTCTTGTGACATCCACATTCTGTTTAAAGGGCTGAACAGGACGTAGCCACACCAGTTATGATGTGGCTGTCTCAGCTACATTACAGCAGTTTGAAAGATGCTCTGATTTATGTCAGCTGGTGTAGCCTCTGAACAGTGATGTGTCTTCCACAACAGAAACATTCTGACCACCTTTTAATGCTCTTTGCTTCAGCATCTTGTTTCACTGGGCTCCTTAGGAAGGAGGTAAAGGAGTCAATTTTTTACACTTTCTTTTGCTAGGTATCTTCTTCCCCTTAATAACCATTCATCCTAGGTAGGATGCCAGAAAAAACAGTACCAAAAAAAAAAAAACCCCAACAAAACAAAACAAAACAAAACAAAACAAAACAAAAGAAAAAAAAAACAGCGTAGCTGCTATTTGTGTGTAGGTCATCCATTGCAGGGGCAGGCTGGGAAGGAGAAAATCTGGCTCTAATTTTCTGTGAAAAAAAAAAGCAACAAGCCAAACTAAACAAAAAAACCCACCCAAACCAAACAGACAGAAAACGAGCAACCAAAAACTAGGTTGGAGAGTTTAATGTAGATTGAACTAGATCATCAACAGCTGAGGAGAGAGAAATTGAAGGAAAACATTCCTAGACACCCTTTTTAACCAAGTGCTACTTGGTTAAAGCGCTACTTGAATTTAGGACACATTTCAGCTTCATCAAGTTTACAGCTCAGCGTGAAATGCCAACAGTTATATTATTTTTGTAACATTCGTACCAACAAATCAGCCCATACATCTTATACATAACTTGGGCATTTGGGACATATTCTGACCTGATGCTTTTCATAGATGTAATGAAATATGTTTTCCTGAATTTGAAAAACAGATTTTCTTAGTTCCAGCAGTTCCTTTCATTGGCCTTCAAAGGAAGAAACTGAAGGAGAGAATTTCTCTAATAACTGACACTGCTGGAATTTTGCTTGGTTTACTCAGATGCCAGCAAGATAAATACCACTTGATAAACCTGTTCTTTGTAATAGCTATGTACTGTGGTGCAGCTGAACTCAAGCACCTGTGTCCAAGCCATGTTTTGAACTAGACTCTGTGAGCTGCCTCAGTGCAGCTCGAAGCTTGATTGAATTAGTCATGGCTATCACTTTTCAAATGCAGCTATACTGCATTTGGGACCTGGGCATATATTGCTATATGGTTTTGTACTGAGTCACATAGACTTTAAAACCCTAGCAGACCTTGACAGAACTCCTTTATTTGTGCCCTATTAGCTATATGGTGCTGCCCCAAGACTCACATTTAAGAAAGAAGGTCAAGCACTGAAACATTCACTGTTGCCACAACTAATCTCTAGACATTCTTGAGACAGTAAAAATGAAACAAAAATCATATACCATTAAGCATTTTTAAATGGCATTGATAGTGGCACCTCTTAATATGAACAAGATTCATAGGATACAATTAGGAAAAAAAAATTTGAGGTATTTAATTTAAATGGCTCTTCGTTATATAGGTATTTGGGAGGAGATAGAAAGTTGATGAAGAGGACAAAAGGATTTGAACTGCTGAACTCAGATTTCTTTCTCCAATGAGTAAATGTTATGGCTTTTTTACTGTTCCTTTTAGACTCTGTCTTCACCAAGTTAGACCAAAAGGTGTCACTGAAGAAGTCTGAATGTCAGTACTGTTACCAAATGAATCATCTTTCTTGTTCCCCCAGTTTTGGAAGGCTGACTCCCAGACTGAAGCTACAAGCTGAGTATTTTATTCTTCATCCTGCTTTTAGATATATACATGCTGTTTGCACTTTTAGCTCTTTTCTGCTTGTTGAAAAGTTCTTACTGTTGCTTTATTGCTTATTAGTCATCTAAAGCAGTAACAGTGGCAGTAGGAGGGGAAAAAAAAAAAAAAAGATTAGAAAGGAGAAACCAGTGCATTGCTTTAATTTTACCCCTTGAAAAAGTCTACCTGCCTCACTTTGGAACTCCAAACCTTGAATTTCATACATACTGTATACTGTCCATAGTGGTAAAAATTAATCCCTTAAGCATTGCTGTAGTTTCATAAACATATCAATGAATATGTCACTTCATACAATTTTGCATCTGGTGTGAAACAGAGCTGTGTACCTAACATTAAGAATTGATACACAGGTGATACAGTGTATTTCATTTCTTCATAGGTCATAAATTACTTATGGTCAAATTTTACTGATAGCCCCAAATACTGATAACATTATTACATACAGACATTGCTGTATTATTCCAGCCTCCAAACATGTAGAAATCCAGAAGAACTTCAAAGCTATCAAATTCTAGTAAGACTTTCCTAATTTTGTTAAATGCATGTAGTTAGTACAAGGCAATTAAATAACATTGTTTCCATTACAAATTCACCATAAAAGCACAGACTTCTTCTTGTTAAACACAGAGAGAAGAATGTGCATGGATATACCACCAGCCCTATGGAAGCAGATTCCATAAACTCCCTCCCAAAACACATCAGAGACACCTGATAAATTAGGCAACTTGAGCAAATACAATTTAGTGTTTACTAAGTGCAAAAAAATTTGAAACTATGGATGATCTTCGTGTCTGATGAGGAAAATCAATTCTATGCTATATCTTCCACTTTTACTGTTGTCTCAGCTATTTTATAAAGCAACCTAAATAAATTTAAATGTTCTGCCTTAAACCGCAATGCTAAGTTTCAGTCAACTGAAGTTAACTGTAAGAAAACTGTAATAGTCTAAGACTGCCAGAAGTACCTAAGAATAAATCCAATTATATCCACCACATTTACATTAGTGTACCATTTTTCTAGCCTTCATACTTAGTTTTTATTTTTTTTTAAATAAGAGAGCTGAGGAATCCCAACTTTCTTAATTTTCTAATTATGTCATTTTAATAAACAGTTTTCATGAACATTTTTTTTTTATTTTCAATTTTTAAATGAGAGATTAGTCTTATATTCAGTTCACAGTATTTAATAATATCCACATAAAGTGAGGAATGTGTCATAGTCTGCTATGCAAGAAAACATTAGTATAGGCAAAATATAAGCTAAATTTACTTGGCTTTAAAATACATGTAATTTGATTAATTATATTTTTAAATGAAAATTTACTGAAATGGCATAATCACCTGAAAAAGACCCTATATCTTACTATTTATTGTAGCAAAACCAGAACATACATGAGATTATACATGCGACTATGTAGTCTGAATTTGGATTATGGGTAGAAATAAACCAACTTTCCAGTCCTGAGGTATTTTACATTTTGAAACTTGTTCTTCTTGGAAGAGGAAAACAAATCTGTGATAACTTTTGTTATCCAAAATATATAAAATTAAAAAATTCGGTGGATTTGCCATTTAAAATTTATTTAGATTTTTAAAACTTAATATTTTTAAACAAAGAAACTCATAGAACTGCCCTAATAATAATTTTTGAGAGGTACATTTGAATTTTTAAAGAAAATAATGAACTGAAATAGAATTAGAAAAATGCTTCAGGAGAAGACAACTGAAACCCATACACAGAAATATGATGATTCAGGCCTTTAACCATTAGCAAGCTAATTAATTAAATTGCTAGTGAATTTGATTTTGAAATCACATCAAGCAATTTGACAAAAATCACAAAAACTACTTAGTACTTCAGCATCAATATCATATGGACCAGAGGATTTTTAAGAGTCAGATTTTTTTTATCATAATAATCTTACAGACCAGATAGTATCTGTTTCATGATGCAGAGACAGTGCCAAAAGACAGATATGCTGTACAGCTATTAAAGTGTATTTAAAACAATGATTAAAACCAGTTTTTGAAGATTACTCACAACAGATTAACCCAGCAAAACTTCAAGTATTTTAACATACATATTATCATAACTAATAATAAAACAGGGTCAAGTCTTGATGACAGGTTTGCCATTTGTCTTGTAGGTGACTTTTATACACTGCAGCAAAACATTTTTAAAAGCATCATGGTATTTCAAAATACCTAAAATAGATGTAACAGCTAAACTGTGAGCATTAATATATCGTATAGAAGATTACTATTCAAGGGTGAATACGCTGTATAACTCAAAAAAACCCTCTTTAGTGTAAAGACCTTGACCATGGTATGATTTTCTTTGTGTATCATACAAAAATAGCTATTTAATGTTGTTGAGTGTCATCATTAGAAGGAGATTGCTTACTTTAAACTATTTTATAACTGGAATATTGTGCTAATATATTTTTATTCTTACTCAGGATGTAAATAAAAAGAGATGGTGTCTGACCATATAAATACCAGATTGATTAGGTGGCATTTTTGCTTAACAAATTAGGATGAAATAAAGTGGTTTCCATATCTACAAGACTGTATAGCTAATAACTTAATGTGTTTTAGCATTTTTAAAGATTCCGCATTTCCAAATTAAGAGTTTCCTATTTTCACTAGTTTTTTATGTGGCAGAAATCAACAGACCTTCTAAAGAAAGTACTTTCAAAAAGTAAGTTTAGGAATATCAGTGGACTTCAGTTTTATATATCTTGTCAAAACTGAATTTAGATCAATATTGGATCATTACTAGCCACTGAAATGGAATTCATCAAAATCAATTTATAGCTTTTACCTTCTCTATGTATAAGTGGAGATGCATTTAGCTCTTCCAAACAATTATGCTGTATAGTTTTCTATACGTCTAAGTGTATCCTTCAAGTATTTTACTTCAAGTCCTGTCTCACTCTCTTAAAAAAAAAATACAACTAGCATCTAAACACATATTCTCATCCAAATATCCATATTAAATATTAACAGACTATTCATGGTGGTTTATTAACCTTTTTCTGACAATGTTGCTTGAACACTTTCTGTATTATAGATGCAAACTTCCTATGTTTTCCTATATAATAGCTTTCGGCAGAAAGATACTGCTCTCATTAGGTGAGAGTTTACAGTTTATACATTTCTTTGTTAGACAAGTGGAACCACAATACTCAGAGAAATGCAATTTGCAAGAGACTTGAAAGACTAACAAATTAAGTTATTCTTCCTTTTGGTCAGCCTTAATAAACGCAGAAAGTGTTACAAGCTAACTCTCGAGAGAAACTTCTTTGTTTCTATAGGGTTTTTCCGCTCATTTGTTTTTGTTATCTTTTGTAGTTTTTTCTTCAGACTTTTCTGTGCTTATATATGAAATGGGACAAAATACAATAATTATAATCCAGTAAAGATTTCACATATATTTAATAAGGTCTGTAGTTTGTGGATGTGTTGTTTGTTTGTATTAATCTGATTTTGAAATATTGTCTTATTGGCATATGAATAAAATTTCAAAATGGAAAGGTGCAGAAGACACAACAGGAGTAAGAGGTACTTGGCACCTTCCGTGCTTAAACTTCTAACATAATTGTTGTGGATTACAGCATATAGAAACAAACCTGTTGTTGGCTTTCACAAAGCAATTAACTGTTATCAGCATTCTCAATAAATCATTTATGGCAACACTAGTAAGAAAATACAGTGGAGATCCGGAGGAAAAAGTCAGTTCACAAAGTTCCCTTCCATCTGTAAGTGTAGCTAATTGATAGGAAATTACAGGTTTAGCTTCTTGTCTGAAGAAGGTCTCTTAGTGTAATTGTGCAGTCTGGAGAGGGTCCTATGACCTCATGCAGGTCTCTGCCCTCCCTTCACAGACAAGTAACTCCTCTCCCGTTTGCCTGTTTATTCGCCCCCTTGCACCTTCCACAAATCAATACATACGGATGAAGGTCTACACTGAGGCTGTCAAAACTAACCTTTCTCATTTTTTATTTAAGGTGGATCACCAGATTTTCTGCACTATTGGACATTAATAATTCATTTATTTCACCACTATGTTTCTGACACCGTCCAGGAAGAAATACTTTGAGAGAAGATGAATATAGTAGCTGACAATGAAAGGTCTTAGTTGTTATCTCATGTCTTAAGGCCTCAGATCACTTTTTGCTTAACTCTTTCCCCTCCTCCAAAAAGCAGCAGTCTACAAAAAGTTTGGATGTTCTCTGAATCCAGTGCTCAGTCTGTGCTAAATTGCCAGCCTTCCAGCGGTCCGCCCCATGATTTAATTACACCCTCTTTTAAAAGCAGTATTGTACTCAACAATTTTGCACATCCTCTTTCAAGTCTGCTAGCATAAAAGAGCCTGGACATTAAGTTCCCATCTACCTTCTTTTATTGTTCATTGGTTTCTATATTTACACCTTCTACTTCTCTCTGTGACAGTGCAGTATTTTAAACCTTTCTATACTTCTGCGAATTTCTTTTGAACTTGAGCATCTAATCATTTTTATTTTTGATCTCTGATTACCAGAAAAGAATACAAGTATTTCAACCCTTTCAGCCATTGATACTTCAACAGGAAAAGTAATATGATCCTGATTTTTGTCTTTGACATTTGTTCAGTACCAAAATCATTTACTGAAAAACTGCAAATTCTATTTTAATTTAAAGCTCATGCTTAGAAAATTCAAAATTAAGCTTATTTTTGTTAATTACATTTCCTTATTCTGTTGTTTTAATCCAAATTCACAAGGAATATACAACTGAAAAATAAAATTTATGCTTCACCCCAAAATATGCCAACGTGTACTTCTTTACACTTTACAAAATATTTTTTGAATGACCCATCTCTTCCTATAGGCTTTGCACTATGATTGATGATGCCATCACTGAAGCAAATCCAAAAGAACAACACTTCTATGTCTGTTTCAGCTGTCATACCAGATCAATTACAGCAGTTGCTTTACCTATTTACAGCCAAAATCTGTAGTTATCACTTCTTTATTAGCAAGGAATCCTATCAACTGAACAGAAGGTCTTGATGAGGAAAAACTAACATGATTCAAAGACTAAATCAGAATTTGTATGTGACAAGGAAATGAGAAGCATGCTTAACAGATGTCTACTCTATAAATCCTACTTAAAAATATACAGGAATTTTCCTAGTAAGAGTTCAAGGCCATAATGAATCAATCATGACAGTTTTAATTTTCATTTATATCATTATCAAACAAATATTCATAAAAAACCAAATAGGGTTAAGTGCTCAGGAGGGCTGAGAATGAAAAGAATTCTCAAAGGAGGTCAAAACATTTCTTCAGAAACTGGATATGATAAAAATAAATTTAATTTGGTAATATTAAACTATACATAAATTCACACATTTTCAGATGTAAAAGGTATATATAACAGATGTCGGAAGAAAATTTTCTACTATTATAGAAGAATTTTTTCCATTTAGCTTTTTCATCATGAACTCTTTGTGACCCCATTTAAGGAAGATTTTGCAAGAGATACTATCCTTGTCAGGATGAATTTGATTCAAGCAACAGTTGGTGTACACTGCAGTGATTTTAGCTTCTTTGCTGAAAGAAGCTAGCTTTGAAGATTTACAGTCAAAGATTGAATCTAGCAGTTCACCATAAACTCCATTTATCATCGGACATTACCTTATCAGATAGTTGCACACGGTAGAGAAAAATACAGTGAGGGTTTCATTAATTCTTTGGTGAATGGGGCTCTATTCTAATGATATATAGCTTCAACATGAACATTACACCATGGACTGACTTTATTACCTACAGTTCACACGAACATGTGTCCATAATTCTTAAAAATGGCAGAAATGGCATCCTAAAGCAGTTTTACCTGTGAAGTTTCTTGCCTAATACAGCAACTTTATTTCCCTGTCTCATTAATTCAAGGGCAAGTTTGCATTATAAGAAAAAATGACACAATATTACAGGTTTCAAAAATTTTCAAAGAAGTTTACCGAAATACCTAGACTACTAATCAAACACAGCACCAGAAATATTTGCATATTTAAATAGTTCATCTATGATATCTATAGCCCTAGGATGGGTTGTCTCATTAACAGCCCCTTTGTGTTTGCGTAAACCCCTTCAGTAAAACTCCAGACTTTGAACCTCTCACAGTACCCTAATTCTCTGTGATTTGCTTCAATTTCACACTCAGCCCTAACAAATTAACCAAGCTGTTTAGGTTGTACAGAAAATATAACGAACTTACAGAAACCAAATACATATGAATCTGTGATCCCAACCGATAGTACTGTCAGGTAATTTAACCTGTCAAGTTCCAAAAAGTCCACCATTAGATTTCAGAACACCCAACAAGTGTTGAAAATTAGCACATTTATTTATATATTTATTTAGTCTATAAAAATGTATTTTATTTTTTTAGAATATTTACACACTGATTTGTTAAAATATATATGAATTTTTGGGGGGTTTAGTGCTATAAATTTACTTTCTACTTATATAAGGGGGGTTTTTTTGTGTGTCTATAGCTAATAGATGTTGGAGATTCTTGAAAATCTATTGTGCTACTGAATAATAAACTTACTGTCTCTAATTCCGAGTGAAAACTTGGGGGCAGAAATCAAGCATTCAACAATCTTTCACAACCACCAGTAACACACCTTCTGAGTGTTCTGAAGCAAGAATATATCCTAATTTTTTNAAAAAAATTTATTCTTTTTTTTTTTTTTTTTTTTTTTTTTTTTTTTTTTTTTTTTGTATGTAATGCAATGGAATTTGAGTGCTTTTATAAAAATCTCACCCCAAATTCTCTGGCCATTAATCATCTATTTCAAACCATCTTCTTCAACACAAAATATGTTTGACTGTTCTCACATAATCTATAAATTTGTTCTACCTAAGTGTTCAAAAACTTCTCATCTGATTTTCTGCTAGCAAAGAGTATGACTGAAGACTGTTTCTTCAGTTATAAACTTTTACCAAATAGGTGACAGCATTATTTTTTTCAGATTTTAAAAGGATGTCAATAGTAAGGTGCCAAAACCATACATATTGGGGCTTTTTCTCTAAGTGCTATATAAAATTTTCCCTAATAGCCAAAAAGGCAATACACGCTCAATTTCTAAACAACATGTGTTGTCTGCTAAACTAAGATTATTTGGCTTCTCATAGGTCATAATTATCAGTGAACATCAGAAGACGAAGATACTACAGATCAACATAAGCTATTGTGAACTCATCACTTTGCTCAATAGTAAAAATACATTTGACATACACTTTTCACATCAAGTGTGTCTATTATGTCTGTGTTAGAATAGTCAGAATTAGGGCCCTGTAAACATTAGTTTTTCACAAAATAGATAGAAATAAGGTGCCTATGAGGAAGGGTTTTTAAAAGGAAGTACAGTGAAATAAATTTGGTGAAAATTAAAATAAAAGGCTTATGAGCAAAATATATTTTGCAAAATATGTGTTTCAGTATCACACTAGAGATGTTGGCAATTTTCTCTCTCCTGAGTGAAAGCATGAAAATCAAAGGCCTTTTTTCAGAAGGTATTAATCTTGAGCAATGTTTGAATCAAGATTATTTTCTTTAGCCTCACTCACAAGCCTCTTACCATCAGAAAACAACTGTCTATCACTATAATGCTTTTTGACTGGTCAGATAAGTGCAGTATACAGAAGTTCTCGCCATACATAATACATATATATTACAGCATTCTTATTTCAAGAAATCCAATTGTATCAATTTCTACAACACTAATCATTATAGTAGTCTATTATCAGTGCTATGAGATCAGTCAGTTAAAAGCAGTAGCATGAATATCATCAAGAACAAGAATCTGATTTATATATCTGCCAATTGTTTGCTATTCTCTCTCCAGTTCTTATGACTGCCTAAATAATACTTTTCAGGTTTTCATAATATCTTCCTGCTCTAGAACCATTAATACAAATAATCAAGTGTGAAATTATATAGCATCAAGAGTGTAGAATTTTATGTAAGAGCATAAGTAAGACATTGAGAGTAGTTATTGCCAGCACAGAGTGGAGAAGGAGCTCTCCATTCCACATCTTTTGTGTTGTTTTTAGGACAAAAGTCATGGCAAAGCACAACAAATATTAGTTTTCCCAATTAAATTATGTTAATGAATGATCTCGTGGCTGAAGAATTACACTAGGATTTATGGATCATGAGTTCAATTTCTGTTTATTGTATATGTTATAAATATTGTATTCAATTCCTGTGTATATCACATTTTAGTTGGATAGATTAAACCTATCTATAAAAAAAATTATCCTATGGATGTTATTTAGAATATTTAGGTTGTTATTTCTTCAGGCACTGACAGTTACCACAGTGGAACCCCTCATCTTTCCTCTCACATAAAACAATAGTTAAAACAGTAATTTCATTCTAGTTTGTAGGCTTATAAACTCAAAATAAGAATGCTTAGTTAAAACACCCAAATATTCACTACTATTTTCTCTCATATAGTATGGTACGCACTGCCAAGGATAGAAATATAAAAGCACAATGCAAACCTAAGTATAATAACAAGCTCCCTCATAGAAAATCAACCTTAAATAAATAAATCAGGCATTCTTGATTCCTTATAAAAAGTTTATTAAAAAAAATGGACATTCTTCCCACAACAATATCGTTGATGTAAAGATGAAATATCAATCAGCCAGGTGAGAAATACAGATAGGTTCTTTTCATAAGCTTAGTGTCTTTGCACAACACATTGCTCTTTTGGCTCCACAAAAACCCCAAGCCTCTGTATTCTTCAGAGAATACTGCCAGACTTCAAGATCTTTCAAATAAGTTTCTCTTCCTTTCTTACATGAAGAAGTGTTTTCTGGTTTGTTATTTTTTGTTTTTACTTTTGCTTTCAGTCTTCTCTAGGCTGTATATTGCTAACCTCTAGGCTAGATTCAAATCCCTCAGTTATCAAGTGAAAAAAAGAGAAACACGAAACTCTTTTCTACTCCTTGTTTCCTGAGTCAAGGAAAAATGGTATCACAGCCTCCCTTTTACCCCCTTCCTCCATATGTGTTGACTTTAACCATGGCTTTTAAAGATCAGCAGGGGACACCAGAGAGGGTAAACAACTTATCTGT
The DNA here is from genome assembly GCA_013397935.1 of Dasyornis broadbenti. NCBI lineage: Eukaryota > Metazoa > Chordata > Aves > Passeriformes > Dasyornithidae > Dasyornis > Dasyornis broadbenti. Next base: position 1,995,608 of record VZRN01003459.1, on the reverse strand, counting down.
CCCTGCTTCTCCAGGAACACCTAAAGAATATCCCTCATGGTTTCTTTCACTCTCAGCAATGAGGTAAAGTGAAAAGAAAGAGCTTTACAGATTTCTCAGGTGCTTTTCACATATCACTTTTAGTGAATTGGAAAGGCTGCATAAGTTTCTCTAGAAAAGGGTGAATACCATTTGCACCAAAGTACAAATGACATTAGAACAACTAATTCCTCTTTGCACATGTACAGGTTCTTCTAGCCTTTGGATTTGTGGTTCTGAAGTCTTAACTCACTGTTTTTACGAAATCTAATATAAGGGGAGACAATTATTAAGTTTTACTCACCTTAATCTGAAAAACAAGCATTTAACTTAGTGTCAGTAATGTGTAGTACAACAACACAATACTTCAAGGTTTCAAAATCTAGTTAATCCACTCCTAATGTCACTTCCCCTGGTGGGATCACTATATTTTTAAGAGTAGTTAGCTTTTTTAAAATTGTATCAGCAATGAATAAATATTCCTAGGAAATTTAATTTGTTTAATAGGATTTATTTGCAGTAGATGAAGACAACTTATGAAGCCACAAAGCCTTACATAGATCATTGATGATTTCAGAGGGCAAGCATACAGTGATGCCAGCAGCAACAGAGGAAACACTTTTCTTAGACTAGTATATCTAATTTCAAGCACTGACAAGACTATTTTCTTCTCAAGTCAGATGAGTGCATGAGAAGTACAGAGCAGAATATATACAAGCCTGTAATACTACCCGTCTAAGGTCTGCAGCTAGTGCATTTTTCTTTCACAAGAAGCCCATAAATTTCAAAAGCTGTCTAGAGTAATAGCTGTCTTATGCTTTAAAGATGCAACAGATGTCTCAAACTTTGGATGACAGACCATTTACAAAAACTGCTCTTAGTGATATTATACAACTACTCTGGAAACTTAGAGGCATTTGTGTGGAAAAACCAATCCATTTCTATGATTTTTGACACTCTAATATATACAAGTTTTTTTTAAAAAATATATATACAAATCAGGTGAAAAGTAAAGGTTTCAATGTTCCGTATAAGCAGGGAAACCACAGCCATATACTCCCAGATAAAGTTTTTCAACTTCACAGAAGGGCTAGAATGTTAAACTTGCTTTGTTTAGCCAAAAAAGTAATATCCTCCAGTTACATTTGCTCAGAACAAAGTTCTAACAAAAACATGAGCTTCTTGGAAAATCATAATTTTTTTTAAAAATATTGACACTACTATCATACCTAGTTTGAGGTATCTACCTCCTTAGTTTGAGGCTTGCTCTGTACTAGGCAGGAAAACATACACGTGCCAAAAGCATCCTTCATGCTACTGCATTAAACCAACGCTTCCACAAATCAGTTTATGAATTATATACACTGATAAGTAAAGAAAGTTCAAGTAAGTTTAAATTTTTTATTTGATCTTCATGCTCACAGTTGTACCTATGTTAAAGGATCAACTATTGTGTTCCATTGGCAGTGAATGGAACTAAGTGTTGCCATTCTTGAGGTAAATAATTAAATATTTTGGTCTTTTAAAATACACAGATATTTAATAATTCTATCCCTTTTAAGATTATGTTTCTTGTCAAAAGATAGTAAGCATATATTTTGATTTTTGAAAAGGAAAAACAAATTGTAGAAGCATGAATTCTCAGGAGTGACAGTACTATCTCTGTGGAAACAAATCAGGCACTTTAAACTAACGGCGAAAACTTTCCCAGTTCTATGAATCACAGCGACAACATAATAATTCAGTCAAATAATCACTTTCGTAGTTGCAACAGGATGTACAATATTCACAGACTAAAATATCTTGTAACAATTCTTAGCCTGTCAATCTAATTTTTCTGCCTACCACAAAAAAAAGAGTTAACTAGCTTTTCTTCTTTAAGTGAAAATATTTTTTTCCAAAAGAGAGCTCTCGCTAAAAAAAAAAAAAAAAAAAAAAAAAAAAAAAAAAAAAAAAAATTAAAAAAAAATTGTGAAGGAGTAAATTTCATTAAAGGTATTAAATCACTGAAATTATATTAATCTCAAATATTGTGTTTGGTTTTGGGCCTCTCACTACAAGAAAGATTGAGGTGCTGGAGTGTGTCCAGAGATGGGCAATGGGTCTGGTGAAGGGTTTCAAGCTGAAGTCCCATGAGGACCAGCTGAGGGAACTGGAGTTGTTCAGCCTGGAGAAAAGACGGCTAAGGGGAGACCTTATTGTTCTCCACAACTGCCTGAAAGGAGAGTGTATCAAAGTAGCGGTCAGTCTCTTCTCCCACATAAGAACTGACAGGATGAGAAGTTGACAAAACAGAAGGAAGGGATGCTACCCAGTGGGACCTGAGCAGGAAGACAAGAATCTCATGAAGTTCAACAAAGCCCAGTGTAAGGTGCTGTACCCAAGTTGGGGCAATCCCTGACATGAGTACAGACTGGGAAAAGAAATCACTGAGAGCAGACAGGTGTACAAGGCCTTTGGGCTTCTCATGGATCAAAAGCTGGCCACGAGCTGGCATTGTGTAACTCCAGCCCAGAAAGCCAAGTACATCTTGGGCTGCATCAAAAGAAGCATGAACCAACAGGAACGCTTCCCCTCTATTCTGCCGACATTATTGCAAGGAAATCTTCAAAAACAAATGTGATAATTAGAGATAAAACTGTTGCAGTTTTACAAAACCATTCAGACAGGGACTGATGACCCATTACAATCTTAAAGAACTAAACACATAACATTCAGCCCAGCCTGCCACATCTTCTGAAAAGCTTCTGCAGAGATTTTAAATTGATAGTTTTGATTATTTTTATGTCCCTTATACATCTTATAAATTTTATCTTAAAAATAACACTAAGAAAGAAGTATTGGGTCTAACTTCAAAAGACTTAAGATTTTCATGTTGTTTTGAAGAAATAGATTGCAAGTAGGATGACATGAAAAACATTTTTTGTTGTTTCAAAAAAAATGTGTGCTAGAACGGAATTGTGCAATAAGTGGGAGGTGACAGATAATTATTTCAATTGATAATGTCATATGGATGCACAAGAGAATAGAAATTTCAATAAATTATGGTGGAACATTTAATACTAATTTACTTCTTAAACAATAAAATTAAGTTCAGCTCCAATACAACCTTATAACTGGAACGGGCTCTAAAAATGTTCTTATGAAAGAGTCTCAATTTAATAGCTGCTTAAAATAATTTCCATTAAGTCTGTAACCAAAACCTACACTAAAGCTTTAATTAACTACAGAAGCAGTCAATTAAAAATATAAAATTAAGGAGTTACCCTCTCCCCTAACTGTGATCCTGTTTTTTTTATAAGCAACATGATGTAGTTAATGATTTTAATCTGCTCTTACTCTAGCCATGACATTTACAAAGTATACTTGAGATCACATGCAATGAATATTAATTTATAGTAGTCACAGTTATTGGTTGATATCTTAATCATATGTTGTATTTGAAATACAACTTTTTATTTTCATGGGCTTATTTCCCATGGTTTATCATTTGTCGTACAGAAACAAGTTTTGCTAAGCAAGAGGATAATTTATTTTTAATTCTGTTTGTTCCACTTTATTGTCTGATGTCAGAAACACTGCTTAAAAGAAAATAAAACAAACAAAGCCCAAAAACCCTAAATTCCTTGCAAGGATACATTATAATAGCATGAAAAAAAAATCTTTAGTCATAATCAGTTATTGCTTTTCAGATACAAAGATAGCAAAGAAATCTAGAGAAATTGAGATAATTGTAAATTAAATCATAACACTGGAATAGGAATACCTCACTGAAGTAAATCTCTGAGAAGGACTTTTGTTCTGAGGCTTATTTTTGGGAAAGGACTGGGAGTGCATATCACTAATGTTCAGCAATGTGCTGTAACTCCTCTATTAAACACTGGACGTAAAATTTTTAAGGCCTTAAATGTTTTAATTATCTCTAAGTACTTTAAATCCCTAAGGATCAAGTACTACTTTTGATCTGTTAATTCATTCATCCTTAATGGACTAACTCTGTCATGTCTCTCAGACAGTTTCTTTCATATGCCCAACTTCAGTAAGGGTGGTCATAATCCCAGGAGCCCAACTCTCACCAACCAACAATTAACAGCAAGGCACTGGAGAGCCTCAGCAGCTCACTTCAAATTCCCCATTATGGATAGCCTAGGACTAGTCCATGAAACTCCTAGTTATAAAAGGATTCTGTAGTTTCCTAAAAGCCAAGCATTTGCTGAAACAACGATATTTTTGGATGGATCCCCTTCTGATATTAGTCAGAGGTCAAAGGAAATAGAAGAAATTATCTCATATTAAATAACATAAACATAAAAAGGCCTTAGCCACTAGATCAATTGAAGACACTATAAAAATAAAAAATAAGCCACAGCCATTTGTAGTAGAAAGTTCTGAACAGTGACTCATTAATGGTATGTAACTACATTTTTGTGGGACTATGACAATATAATCTGTTCTCTTTTCTCAGTCAGAATGAGCCAAACACAATTTTATTATACTTGTTCATTTTTCATACACAGGCCCTAAATGATGGAACACAAAAAGCTCTATGTCACTAAGAAAGCCATCAGCAACATGGTTGTATGACAGATTTTTTAAGTGAAAATGAAGTTACTTTGGATTTAAACTGAATTCAGCTTCACAGCTAGTATCCCATAATGAATCCTGAACAATTCTGTCTGTCTTTGGGGAGTTTGAAAAGCACTGGTTTCATCAGGAGACATCAAGGGGCTCCTCACATGATGTTAGCAAAATAACAGCGGCTCACAGTGTATTATCAGGGCTTTCAAGCAGTTGCAGTTTTTCTATGAATATTCTATTCTGTTAATTGCAATTCCTAGTATTGATGCTGTTTTTATTGGTATGACTCAAATATTAACTTAAAGTTGTGCAAAAGTCTTATATGAAATAAAAGACCGACAGCACATGTATATATGCTTTAATATATTTTTGAATAATTAAGTCAGTCTTCCGTCAGCTTAATTACACTTTTACACCTTGCTGATGAGAAAGCCAGTTTAAAGAATTTTTCCACATTTTGAGCTGTGAAATGTTTTCATATTGTGACTCTGTAATTAAAAATACAACACAGATCTAAGAAAAAGTTTCAGGCAGAATAAAGAAGAGTTTCCTGGTTTGGTTTCACAGAAGTAAACCAAAACAAAGCAAGAAGCCATACTGCAGACGGAGCTTTGGATAAGTCACATTTAGCATAATAGTAATGTAATAACTATTAGGCTGTACAATTCCTTGATAAAAAAAAAGAAATCAAAGAAATACTGTGTACATCAGTCTGTAAGCAGTTATATTTAAAATAGTAAAGGTAGTTTGTTCTCTCCTGTGTACAAGAAATAACATTGTTAGTGTAAAAGGATGCAGTCTATTGAAGTGATTTTCTGATGTGTAAAAAGGAGATGAATTTTTAATTGTTATCAGAAATCCAATTTACCACTGGGTATAAAATGAACACCTGCGGAGCAGTTATAAAGAAACAACATACCAGATATCGCTGTAGAAAACAACTTAAATGGCAGCTATAAATGTATTCTCAAAAGACTGAAAAATAATAAAGGAACAGGTCCAGTTTCACTGAAAGTGGCAGTTTTAAACACCCTATTGAAGTTATATGTGATAAAATGAAGAAAAGACAAGACAGCTTCTGTAAAGGAAATCTCACACATTTAATAGCCTTCTCTGAAAGACTCAATAAACACATATATCAGAGAGATCCAGTCAATAAAACCTGTTTAGGTTTCCAAGAATTATTCAACATGGTCTTTAACTAACAAGTCTTGGAGAAAGTAAATTGTCACATAAAAAGATGGACGACCTTTGTGTAAATAAAAAAGCAGCTAAAACAGGGGACATAGAATCATATAATAATGGAATTGTTAAGTTGGAAAGGACCTCCAAGACCATTAAGTCCAACCTTTGACCAAACAACACCATGTCAACTAAACCATAGCACTGTCACGCTCAGTTATTTTAAAAACAAAGGATGGTGACTCCATCACCTTCCTGGGCAGCCCATTCCAATGCTTATCCAGTTCTTCCAGTGCAGAAATTCATCCTGATGTCCAAACAGAACCTCCCCTTGAGGCCATTTCCTCTTCTCCTGCTGCTAGTTGACAGGAAGAGAGACTGACCCCCACTTGGCTTTCCCCCACACCCTCCTTTCAGGAGAGCATGCTCTCCTCTAAGGCCCTTTTTCTCCACATGAAACAAAGCCAGTTCCCTCAGCCATTCTTCATGGCACTTATGCTCCAGAGTTTTCAACACCTTTGTTACCATTCTCTGGACTCCAGCACTTTCATGATTTCCTTGTAGTGAGGGGCGCAGAACTGGAAAAAGGATTCAATCTGTGGCAGCACCACTGCCAAATACAGGGGAACAATCCCTGCCCTGGTCCTGCTGGCCACACTGCTGCTGATAAATGCCAGGAGGCCATTGGCCTTCTTGGCCACCTGGGCATACACTGGCTCATGTTCAGCCATTGTCAAACAGCACCCCAAGGCTGTTTTCCATAGGGCTTCCAGACTTTATTCCTTCAATCTGTAGTACTGCCTGGGGTTGTTGTGAACCAGTTGCAGGACTTGGCACTGAGCCTTGTTGAGACTCATAACACAGCCTCAGCACATCAATCCAGCCTGTCAGGATCCCTCTGGGTCCCTTTCTACCCACAGCAGATCAACACTCTTTATAAACTTGGTGTCATCTGATATTACTGAGGTTGTACTTGATCCCCTTGTCTAGATTATTGATGAAGAAACTAACACAACTGGCTCCAATAACAAGGCCTGGGGCATTCCACCAGTGACTAGCGAACAGCTGGATGCACCTCCGTTCCCTTCCACTATCTAGGCCTGGCCATCCAGACAGCTTTTAACCCAACTAATAGTGCAGATATATAAACCATGGTAAGCTAGCTTCTCCAGGAGAATATTGTGGGAGATAAAGCATCAAAGGCTTTACTGAAGTCCAGTAGGCAATACCCACAGCCTCCCCATCATCCACTAGGCAAGTCACCTGGTCATAAAAGGAGATCAGGTTGGTCAAGCAGGACCTGCCTTTCGTAAACCCTTGCTGGCTGGGCCTGACCCCCTGGTTGTTCCTGCTATACAAGTATAAATTATAACTTTTAACAGTTGTCATTGATGACTGTTGATACTGTTCAGTTTAATGGTTTCACAAATGAGTCACAGAAAAAAGTGCCCAGTGATGACATTCGATGACTATATTAATATACAGAGTACTAAGTTTGAGGCATGAGTTGCAGAACAGCCTTAAGCAATTGATAAAGCCAAGAAATTAAATACAACATATATAAGTATAAAATGATGCATGGTGGAAACAAACACATACCTTTTACAAACAAGGAACTAATACCACTCTAAAATTTTCAGTGAAAATATAAGCTCACTGCTCAGTAGTCATCAAGAGTGCAGACTGAACAGGAAGAATCAGGAGGGAAGCAACACTGAATAAAATATACAACATAACATAATTATGCCATTCACCCTTCTGAATTAATGTTCAATTTCCACCTCAGCCTTTTCAAAAGGAGTGCAATTGGCCTCAGAAAGGTACAGAAAATGGTGGCAAAGATGCACAGTGAGGTGGATGGATTTTTTACAAGAAACAAATATGTAGAACAGGACTTCAAAAGTAAAACCACCTAGCAGGGAAGGAGGGTCTGCAGATTAGAATTTATAAGTAACCCTGAAAATTAAGATGGAAAATGTACTCTGACTAGTAAAAATGTATTTTTCCGTACATTCAAAAATCTGTGACGTATTTTATAGGAGGTTCTACCAGATGTACCACCTAGAAACCTACTGAAACTACAAGGAAGCTGCCTTAAAATTACCAAAAATCATGGAGAGTGCTGTGTAGGGAAGCCCTGCCAGCTTGGGTGAAGAACACCAAGGAATATCTGCACTTTTCATGAGAATACATGTATATTTGTCAATGCAGCTATAAGCTCTGATGCACAACAAATACCTCGGCAATTCAAGGGCCAGCAATAAAGTGTCCTCTAGTTCATGTCTCCTTCTATATGAAAAGGCTGAGAGAGTTGGGATTGCTCAGCCTGGAGAAGAAAAAGCTTCAGGGTGAACTTACTGTGGCTTTCCAGGAAGCCTACAAGAAAACAGGTGAGGAACATTTTACAAGGGCATGCAGTGACAGGACAAGGGGGAATAGTTAAAAGTGAAAGACAGTAGGTTTAGATTAAATATTGGGAAAAAGTTCTTTACTCTGAGGGTGGTGAAGTACTGGAACATATTGTTCAGAGAAGTTGTGGATGCCCCACCCCTGGAAGTGTCCAGGGTCAAGTTATGGACCTTTGAACAACCTGGTCTAGTAGAAGGTGTCCCTGCCCAAGCCAGGGGGGTTGGAATATGATGAGTACTACAAGGTCCTTTCCCACCCATTCTGATTCTATGAAAAAAAGAAGGGTTCTTATAAAATCACCTATTAGATGAGGAAACTGACCTGCAGGTAGTGAAAAGGTCAGTGGATATTCTTAAGAAGTGATAGCAAAAACTTGGGTTTTCCTTATTTACTTTCCCAGATAATGTTACTGAATACTATCTTCACTGGCTTTTAAAGTCAGGTGCCACTTTCGTTGTACTGAAACCTCTCAGCCCTTAGCAGAAAAGGAATAGGATGCTAAGGGAAAAGAAAACAAAATACATTCAATTATTAAGAGAACAACTACTAAAATGAATGGAAGATGTGTAAGAGAGTGAAGAAAAAAAAGTCTGAATTTTCATTTGGCTGACCTGATATGAGATATGAATGCCATCCCTCTCCCAGATCCAAGAAACAACTATCTTTCAAAATATTTTTAATTTCCAAGAACACAATTGCTAAAATAAAATGAAACCAAAATTACCTTCTTTAAATTTTATTAGTGATGCAATTTCTTCTTATCTTCAATGTTCTCCAGACCTTGAATTCATGTCAGTTTCATGTATTTGTTATAAGAGGTGAATGACTACTTCAGGGACAGGACTACCCAATCAGGCAGCATGCACTGTTCCAAGAAGAACCAGAGGAGTTTAGCTGAAAAAATATCACTGGTTCAACAGAACAATAGGAAAGATGGAAGCTCAAAGGTTTTAAATCTATTTTTAAGAGATGAGAAATCCCAGAAAGGTTAGAAAAAGAGTTATTTTGTTTTCAAAAGAAAAAGAAGAAAGCCTTATTATGTAACTGTTCTTATTTTTCAGAAGACACTCCAGAAACAATGTTCCTGTTACCCATTACAACAGCCTTTCCCTGAAGAAGAAAACCAATGAGTTAACTTTCTCATTGACATTTTTCTTAATTTCTTTAATGACATTTCTTTTCTTTCTTTTTCTTTTTTTTTTTTCTGTTTGTTTTGTTTCATTTAGTGTTTTTAACATTCAGAGAATTAAATATGTGCTATGTATTAGTATTATCTGAGTGGATATACACAGGAGACCCTTCTTAGATAACTACTTGGGTATCTTCTTCCCCTTCTCTCCTGCTACATAGCAATGCTGTTGCTCTGTGTCACTGTATCTTCCATCAGCTCTGCTATGTTGTGGCAAATGCCTTTGGATTTACAACAACACACTTTATGATGACAAAAAAAAATACCTCAAAAGAAAAAAGATTTCCACATTCTTCTTGCAAAGAACACAAGCACAACTGCAATGACCATTTACTGTGCAGTCAAAGCAAAAACTAGTAATTCTGTCTTCAGAATAGGATTTAACAAGCATGCAGAAAATACAGCAGGGGGTGCATTCTTTGAATAACAAATGAAGAACATATCAAACAACTGCTCATTAAGCAAATACTGCCAATTCCATGAATCAAATGAGGCAGGATCTTACAGGAAAAAACACAGCTTGTAATTAGACAATTAAATGATGACATAGTGCATGCAAACAAGTAGCCCAAATTAAAGTATTTCAGGGGCCCTTGTTTTGTTCAGTTGTGTTTTTTGAATCTTCCAATTCAAACAGAGTTGTCTAAAGATAGACCTGCTCATTCTTTTTAACACACTATAATCTTTGCATTACTTTTTATTAAACAGCATTTACAAATTAGCTCAATTACACTAGAGAAAAACACAGATAAAAATGTGTTAACCAAAAGTAGCTTCAGTAACCAAGAATTTCTTGCATTAATCGGAGCTCTAAGCACCAACCAGCTGAACCTGTGGGTTTGAGCATGGTCATGTAATGCCAAACTGCATGCTGTAGGTTATCTGAGAGACTATGACATAAACCTACAGCACGTTTTAGGTCCTCCACAACAGCCTACATACTTACGTTTAAATAATAAAATCCAGTATTGCCTGTACAAAGCTAAATCCATGTATTTATCTTCCTGCTCAAAATAACATCAGGAAGGCACAGTGCTAGTCAGTAGAAAACGTAAGCACCTACAATTTAATTCTGTTGATGTGCTGTCTTTCTTTATGGCAAACTCACAATCATTAGACCCTACTTTAAAAGCCTTCTGTGTAATAGGGGCCATATGTAGCAAGCACTGTCCTGCAAAGGGACAATGCTTAATGTTCACTGAATAAAATAACATTCTCATAAAACCTGATAAAATCATCACAGGCAAGGAAAAGCAAACCACCTGTCAAGTAGAAATAGACTGCATGTATTTTTTATTTTGAAAATTTAATTTTCAGCTAAGGATCTTGCCTACAGTTCATTTTTTACAAAGCCAGTACAAAGTGACTGGAAATTGTGTTTCTGGTTACTTGCTTTCCTTGGATTAATAGCTAACAGCTCAATATCTGTAAGTAGAACCAAGCATTTAAGAAAAGGACTGGCACCATATCCATCTGGTTTTAGATTTGAATCTACTTCCAACTTAAAATTCCTAAGTGAAAGAAAGTAATCTATAAACCACTGTCTCTACAGAGAAGAAACCAAAACCAAAACAAAAACATGAAAGCAATACTTTTAGGATTTACATTCAGATCTGTGAATCAAAGTTGTCACCAATATCAATACAAAATCTTATTAATAACAATCTATTTCTATACTTTTCTAAATAATGGCTATTTTGGTATTCACTAGAGACATTACCATTATAGACAGATAAATTATCTACTCCAGATTTAGTATTAACTGAGTCTTTAAATGCTTGACAAGTATTCCGTGGAAAGACACAGTTCTGGGTTGATATTCTTTCAGGAAACTTGTCTCGCTATGTCATGAAAGCATTCTGAAACTTTTGTAGTGCAACCTCCTGAAGAAGAAGACAGAGTCTTCAGAAAACATCCAGATATCTTCACTGTTAAGAAACTTCCCAAACTGTCGTTTAAGTTTGGGTTTTGTGCCACAGCCACTGGATGAGACCTCTCATATTATGAGTTCAGTGACTTTATTCTTAGAATCAGCACAACAGGCGGTCTTGATCTCCTGCAACAATATAATCTTCTTCTCCTAGTGCCTGCAGGATGTCATCTGCAATATTTGGGTTTGGTTTTATTGCTGTAGCATGCACTGCTTTTTTGCTTCCTGCTTTACACATCTATTCTCAATCTCTCAGGAATGCTGAATACTTCTAGTTTGAGACTGAACTGACAGTTTTTCCATAATCCTTTGCAACCACCTCTGCTTCCAAACACACAGAAGTGTATGAATGCAGACAGCAGAGAGGCTTTAAATCTAAGTAAGGGCTCAGGAAAGAAACAGAACTTCTTCCCTATAACCAAATTACTGCATTTTCCCAGGCCAAGCCAAACAGACCACCAACTATTACTCTGAAAGATTGCTAGCTCAGTGTCATTAAATATATCCAGATTGCATTGCTTTCTCATGGTTTATACACACAGATGTGATCAGACCAGCCTTGGTGATCAAAATGTGTATTACATTGAACTGTTTTTGGTTAAGGAAATACAAGCTATGTTGACCTTCTAATTCTATTCTGTAGTGTTTTTCCAACTATATATGATTTCAAAGTGACTATATTGCACATTTTCAGCGAAAAATTTGATTTTAAATCAGGGCTGGTTCATCAAGAGTAGTCAAACAAAATAAGAATTTATCAGGGTCAGTGTTATCCTTATTTGATGTCATACACAGCTTGGAGTCACCTGAAGTCAAATTTATAAAGCGTTACTTTTCCTTCACTGTTAGTCACCATGAAGTGCTGAGTTTATACAAAGACCCTCCCCCAACTGAAAAGGTGCAGTATGAATAATCTCCCAGGCTTTCAAAGTCAGACCATGGTTTTTATGTTGATTTCTGTCATATTGATGATACAGTTAGTCTGAAGTAGCAAAATTATCATTTTGGTCCTCGGGCAAAGAAACTCCTGCAATCTCTTTCTTCCCAGCTACTAATTAATCTAGCTCCTCTGACAGGTAAAAAACAGGAGGATGGTGTACCATGGTGGTCCTCATTGACTCTACAAACAAAACAGAACTGGTCATTCAATAGTATCTGAAGGTGTTTCAGTTTTAAAATGTAAGTGCCCAAGATTTTACTGGAGCTTTTTTTTTTTTTTTTAAAGTGTGTAGTGTCCCTCCTCAAACTTTCACAGGTCAGTAACTTGGTCAGCTGTGTTTGAATTACCCCATTTTCAAATACTTTCATATTATCCATAAAATGTGTTATAGCATAACAGTCTTCTGCAACCACATACACTCCAACAACTGGCTGTTGTTTCTAACACAAAACCAAAGAAAACACATCCGCTTTGTTAGGATTAAAGGTCAGAGATGTTCTATGATACCAAGTTAATGTGTTTTTGAATTTCTGTATCCAGCCTATATGTAAGTATACTATATAAAGCCAAAGTATAACATGGCCAGGTGTACATGACTAGCTCATCTAACCTTTCTCAACTGTCTTCCCCTGCCTTCCCTTCCAGTTTGTATCACTTTTCTATCTGCAGACAGTTTAGATCACAGACACTTCTCAGTCACATGATTTTAAGTTTCCCTATGATGAATGTAGGTTTAAGACACTAAGCCCACTTAGGCATACTCTATTTTAGTCTGAACATTTCTTAGCTCGGCATAAATTTGTATACCAGATGTCGCCTTGTAATTAACACATTGGGATTTGGGAGCTGTAGATTTTTCTGGTTACAAACTTTCTATCAAACCGACATCTGTGATTTATGCTTCCAATTTCCTTTCAATACATTTACATAATCTGTTCAATACATGGAGAGATCATAAACTCTTCTTACATATTTAGAAATAGATTCCATAGAAAGAGTTAAAACCAAATCAAAGGATGGTTTAAGCTTCTCTTTTACAGTGACAGTCACTGTAAAGCACATAGAATCAAACTTTCTCTGAACAAAAATATATTTAACAGTCATAGAGTCATATAATCCTTTAGATTGAAAAGGACCCCTAAAACTAACTTATCCAACAAGAAATCTAAGTCCTCCAAATCAAACACTAAACCATGACCCTAATCTGACATCTACACATTTTTTAAATTCCAGGGATTCTGACTTAACTACTGCAATGGGCAGTTTATTCCAGCGCTTGATAACTCTTTCAGTGAAGAAATTTTCATTATATGCTATCTAAACATCGCCTGGTGCAACTTGAGGCAATGTCCTCTTGTCTTACTTCTTGATAATTGGGAGAAGAGACTGAGCCTGACCTTGCTTTTCAGGTAGTTGTAGAAGGTTCACCCTAAGCCTTCTTTCTCCAGGCTAAACTACCCCAGCTCCCTCACCCGGTCCTCCCAGAACTTGCGCTCCTGACCCTTCACCAGCTTTGCTGCCCTTCTCTGGAGTCGCTCCAGCACCTCAACATCCTTCTTGTACCGGGGAGCCCAAAACTGAACACAGGATTTGAAGTGTGGCCTCACCTTTGCCAAGTACAGAGGAGTAATCCCTGCCCTGTTCCTGCTGGCCACACTATTGCTGATACAGGCCAGAATGCAATGGTGTTTTTGCTGCTGACTCATGTTCAGCCACTGTTGACCAGCACTCCCAGGTCCTTTTTTGCTGGGCAGCTTTCCAGACACTCTTCCAGCAGCCTGTAGCAATGCCTGGAGTTGCTGTGACCCAAGTGCAGGACCCAGCATTTTGTGTTGTTGAAGTTCATCCCCTTGGCCTTGGCCCGTTGATCCACCCTCTCAGGACCCCTCTTCAAAACCTTCCTACCCTCCGGCAGACAAACCCTCCCACCCAACATGGAGTCATTTGCAAACTGATTGAGGTAGCATTCAATCACATTGTCCAGATCATTGATAAAGAGATTAAATAGAATCAGGCCCCAAAAGTGAACACTAGGGAAGATTTTGTTTCCTCCCAGGATGAAGGAATAAAAACAAGCTACTATTCCCTCAGGAAATACTGCACACGGAAATAGAGGTTCAGAACTGTAACCTATAACCTTCTTCTGACAAGAAGCAACCTTCTTGTGTTGCTTCTTATTTTGAACCCACCCATTTTGTTTAGAAGCACTTCAGGAAGTAGGCTCCATTTGAAGAAGAGTGGTGAACCAGAGCACACTTGTGCATGGATCTGCAAGGACAAACTTGATACTGACCTCAGTGCCGTGGTTCTCTCCTCCAGCCAGCACAACTGCGGCCGGCATATGGCCAGTTACACTGTTTCTCTCTGGAGGACACGCATAGCTCTCTCCCAAAACACCTGCCAGGGCCATCCAGTAAATTAAACTGATCATATCGAGGCGAAAGGTTGGTTGGTGTTCTGAAGGAACTCGGGATGTAGAGATGAGCAGGAATTGCTCAGGAAATTGCCTGAGGCTCTCTCTTTTCTCTCCTTCCCCTTCTTTCTCTCCTGGTAAAACCAGGAACACCAGACTGCCCCTGCACTCTAATTTTTCTTACTTCCTCAAATCACTACTAACTCTGTTTTCTATCCTGTACTCAATAGATTAAATCTTAACAGTAACAACACATTTGGTCAAGTACATTAAAGCATATTTTATGATATTAGCATTCATCCCATCTGGTGATTTTTCCATTGATTTCAATTGATTTCAATTTTCCATTGATTTCGATTTCCATTTCCATTAAGGGCAGAACTGACTATAAGAAGGTAACTTCACATCTTAATTCTATTCTCCCTCCAGCATCTTAGCTATATACATTATATGTCTTAGGAAAGAATTAAATATTAGGAGAACACAACCATATTAATAGCAGTTACACATTATTGAAAATTAAAATTGCTAAAGGTAATAAGAGAAAATTTGAAATGTTATAATGAAAAGTGTGCATACATGGCTATCAAATATTATTGGAAATTAATATTTTCACAACTATAAGCAGGTTGCCTTTAATTAAAATAAAATCATTAATTTTAAAAACCACATCAGAAAAAAAATAGGAGGAAAAAGAATAATGAAGATGCTTTTATGTTCTGCTCCAAGCCAAACAATTCAATTAAAAAAACCCAAAAAACTCAAAAAACTGAATCACTTGCATAAAATAAGAAATATGAAAAAACGGCAAAAATCATTATTTTTCATTCTAAACACCACCATAAAATTACCCTCTGATATTTCTTTTCAACATATACTTTCATTAAAGTTTCCCTGATAACAAAATATTTTACTCTGAGCATTATTTATTCACCTAAAACAACCCACAGCAACAAGATATTTTTATTTTTTCTGGAAAACCTGCACAGCTAGCTCTTAAAAAACAAACAAACAAACAAACAACAACAAAAAAAAAAATCCACCAAAAGCCGACCAACCAAACAAATAAAAAGACAACAACAAAAAAACAAAATCAAAAACCCAGAAAAAAAGAAAAGCCAGAATAATTATTTTTCTAATTACTTTGTTTAATAACGTTATATCTAGCAGTTTCATGAGGAAAATAAACACAAAGTGCATTTACATATTCACACACATTCATTTATTAAAAGTGTATATGTATTTGTCCCACTCAAACATGCACCATGTTGCTCTTTTTGTAACACCAGAGGTCAATATTTATTTATATTTGAAATAGGGAGTTGCTATCCTAAGGTAAAGATAGGTAAACTAAAAACCAGATTTGTATTTCTGGATAACCTTAATTCACAGGGAGTATTCTGACTATTATCATAAAGGAAAAATCACTAATTTGAAGATTAATAATTTCTAATATCAAAATTAAAGATCAGTTGTTACAGCTAAAATCCAATACCTTTAAGAAAGACTGTTACACAGGTATTAATATACATTTTAATAAACTAGAAGCTAGAGGCAGTAACTTGATACAGTCTCCTTAGAAAAATTTTATGGCAGATAACGACCTTTCTGCTTATAGTCACCACCATGAACAGAGCCACTATGAAAATTGCTTACAGAGTCAGACCACAGTGTTCACTTGATGAATTGAAATTGAGAAGATGTTTAATGGAAGAGAGAAGTAGGATCTTTGGGATCTATCTTGCCAGTGGAAGGATACTTGCATCCCACCAGAACTTTCATAAAATCAGAGCAAGGAAGGGGTTGTAGGGTCAGAGCTTGAGATATGAAGCCATACAGAAGGGATAGAGGATGCCAACAGAAAAAATTCTGTAATTCAGAACCTGCTGTGTATAATTTTTCTTGACTTAACACTATCTAGTGAACTCTCTGGGCAAAGTAACAGTTTAAGGACTGGAGTTCAGTGTAGTATTTTTTTGACTGTTAGGCTTTCTTTTGGACTTGGCAGAGCTTGCTTTACAACTGGATCCAGTATCTTGAGTCTTTTCCAACTGAAATTATTCTGTGATTATATGATTTTATATTACAATCGATATAGATTCAAAATATACTAAGAATCAATGAGCACTACAGACTGGCTACTTTCCTGGGTTCGTTATTTTTAATAATAGTTGCAAATTAAAGGACTACTTGAAAGCATGCTCGTGACCTCAGTTATTGGAAATGAGGCATGTTGCCTTGCTACATATATACTTCTTAATTTAGGATACCCAGTTGAGTTTGACTGCATTGCTGCAATTATGTATAACTGCTTTGTGAACTTAGTTTCATCTTCATTGGTATTGTTGAAGATAACATTGTGCAATGTCTGGTTTCTCCAGAATGGAATAGTTTATCATTACAAATGAAGAAAAAATAAAGTGCATAAACTATGGAAATACGTGCTTCAATATTTTTTGATGCAGAATAAATAGCTAAACAATACAGTACAACATATCATCTATTCTACTAAAATAGAAGAGGAGGAAGAGGGGGACAACAGGATACCACCTTATACCATGGTCTGCTTATAATACAAAGTATTAAAAATATTTTCTTGGAGTGAAATAAGTGATGAAAATAAAAGCAGTGTGTGAAGCTGAAAGTGAAGGGGAAACGACTGCATAGTTGTTTAAATCTCTTTCAACAAATGCTTACATAATTATCTCTTTTCCCAATTAAAGCAAATAGTAAAGCATCAAGACAGCTGAAATATCCAAAATATCTAAGTTTCAAAATAGGCATATTGTATTTATAAAACTAAAATAACATGGATTTCATGAATTCTAACTCTCATCAGATACCAGAAATGCAAGTTATTAATGAAATGTTACTGACTGATACTAAATTTAAATTAAGGAGAAAAAAAACCCAACACCAACAAACACTAAAATATGAAATTTTAAAAAAATAGGAAAAGTTATCTTTATTCATTTGAATAAGCCTTGGGTAGCATTGTACCCCTGTTTCTAGAGTATTATACAGACTTATGTAGAAAACTCTACTCCCCAAAATTCTACAAGACCATGAATATGAAGAGGAGACTTAGGTTAGGAAAAGTCAACACTGCTTATGGAGAGGTTCACGTGGGTGGCAAGGTGGTGAGAGTTGACTGACATCACACATTTCAGATATTCTACCTCAAGCTGCAACATTCTTCATTCGTATTTTATCTGCTTCTAGGAAATGTGCAGGATTCTTGTCTTTGGTGTTTATTGGGTTGGCTCCAGATGTATGGGATTAAAAGCAGTATGGTCAAAAGCCTCTTGAAAATTTAATACAGTTGAAGTGAACCAGTTTGTTCTGCTTTTAAAAGTGGTAAATGTATTTGGAGAAGCATCTTTATAAATATGTGACAAAACTGTTTGCCCACTTTCAGATATCTCTAGTTTCCACATTTCCATGCCATACCACCTGCAAACCTGGAAAATCTTCCCATGCTGAAATCCATGCATCTAAAGCTGTAGACACGGACATTTTGCCTTGTTCTAGTTTTCAGAAACTTATGTTGCTCAGAGAGCACTGGAGATCACTAATAAAAGCAGCATGGCTTACTGCTATCAACCACTATTAAGAAAGGATATACTTCAGATTATTCATGTCCATCTTAACAGTGAAAACATTGCAGGAAGGATTAGCTCTGGGTTTGCTTCTGATAAAACACAGTTATGTGCTTGGTGAAGTAAGCAGGCTTATTGTTTTGCCATGGGAGGGCACTGTAATCCAGAGGGGCAAAAAAAAAAAAAAAATAAAAATAAGCATTTATGTCATGTTTTCAGTAAATAACAAACTTTAAGCATCCAACTATGACACAAGCACTACAGTACACTTGCACACACAAAAGATACGAAGAGCCACTCACAGAGATCCTACACAGCACTGGGTCCCTCACCACAGCTGTGAATTCATCCCTTAAAGGAAAAAGAGTTGGGTAAATAAGGGCTGAATTAGACTTCAAGAAAAAAGAATTCCTCCAAAATAAGATTTCTGATGTTACAGAAACTGGTTTGGTACAATCATATGCGATTTTGGAGGGGTTACTCAAGTAGTAATAGCTATCTGGTTTTTGCAAAGGACACAAAGAATATTTTTGCAACTATGGTTTTCTGGGTTTTTTTGTTGGGTTTTTTTTTT